>CANXYC011761533.1:0-37507 GCA_948193065.1 Aleurites moluccanus
TATATATATGAGAAAAATTCTTATTACATACTAAACTCATGTAAAAATTTCGGGAATTTCTCTATTATTATCATATAAGTTTTATATATCTAAATAAAATTTTGACTAATATTACATTATTGAATTTATTGAAAAATTATCTAAATTCTTATAAAATAAGTCATATTATTTTTCTTCCTTATAAAAGAAAAATTAAAGTGTAATATATAATTTATTAAATTAAATTACATATATCATGAAAAAATCTTATAAATATTTATAAATAATATGTAATTTATAATATAATAAAAATAAATAAAAATAATTCAAAACTATAACCAATAATAAAAATAATTCATATCAATCAATTGAATTTTTTATATTTACTATTTTTTTAATCGTAGTGACACTTTATTATCAATATATAAGGTTAATAATATTTTAATATTAAACTCAAAGTTTCAAATACCAAACTTTGAGATTAATTATATCTATTATTAATGTTCATATAATGAACAAAATATATAAATAAAACAATATAAAACATATTATTTAGATTTTTAATATGAGTACATTATTTCACTCAATTTTTACACAAGAGATTGGAAATAACAATGCACCTAATTTTTGTCTTAGTGATCTAAATCATATAAAAAAGGTGGATTAGAATAATAAATTTTATAGTTTTCTTAAGATTTTCATGCAAATCTTGAAAATATTAAAAAATGATGAATTTTTTTTAATTAATTAATATGAATATAATAATTACAATAATAAAAATATAAGATCAATTGCAATTAATTAACTTTTGATTATATAATTCTTTTCAATCTCAATTGCAATTAATTAATTTTTAATTTCACAACTAAAAAATCGAATATGTAAAAAAAATATTAAAATAAAAATATATCATAACAAAATATTAAAATTTTTCATGATGACTTGACAAATATTCCAACAAAAGTTATAAAGGACTTAAATTTAATTTTATAAGATAAAATATATTAGTAGATAAAAAATTAACACATTATCCTTGTAAAGTGTTAGATTAATTCTATTGAATTAAAAATAAATATAAAATTAAATAAAAAATAAAAAATAGTATATCAAATATAATTATATATAAATTACAATGTTATCTTTAAGTAATGATCAATTAAAAATAAAAAATAAAATAAAGTATAATACTAAAATTTAACACAAAAATTGAATACCATTATAGTTATTGGGTAATTATAGATTTTTTAAAAATATAATATATTATAATTGTATAGAATGACATTAGTAATTAAGAAATCTAATTTAAAATAATAAAAAAAATTCATTTTTTTATTAGCATGATATATAATTAACATAAATTATGAAAAATTAGGCCTAAATTTAAATGAAATTATATAATATATCTAAATCCTATTGTAATAAGATTCTCTTATGCAATAATAATAATAATAATAATAATAATAATAATAAATATTTAATTTAAAAAATGAGTAAAAATATTTTTATCTATATATATATATATATATATATATATATATATATATATATATATATATATATATGTTCACAAAATTAATCAGGGACCGTCTCAAAATGATTCATATACAAGAATTTATTTTAATTTTATGATATTAATAAATTAAATTCCAGTAAAATTTTATTATTTTGACATTATTTTATTTTTAGAAAATACTCCCTCCATTTTTTTTTATTTATTATTTAAAATTTTTTACGCATAATAAAATACTTATTAATTAAATTCAAAATGATTTATTTAACTTTATCTTAAATTAAATTATTTTATTATATAATTAAATACTATAAAAATAATGTAGAAAAAAGTGGATAAATATTATTTTAAAAATTTAAAATAACAATTAACAATATAAAGATGAATTTATAAAATAACAGATAAAAAAAAACAAATGGAAAGAGTATTTTTTTTTTTACTCGAAAAATCAATCCATTAGTTATATCTTTTCAAATATAACAATTGATAAAATATATTAAATTAAATTAAATTCTTATAAAATTTGATTTTCTAAATGAGGACTAGTTATATGTAATTAATATTATGTAAATTTATATTTATATTGAAAAAAATCATTGTGAAAACAATCATTTAGGCCTTTTAATTTAGCAATTTAGAGTTTAATTTAACTTTTAATATTTTAAATTTATCAAGTTGTATGATTCGATGATATAATAAAAAATGTACAGTATATATATGAAAAAAATTACTAAACTAAATAATCTAGTTTATCATTAATTAGACTATCACACTAGCTTTTAATTAATTTCAAATCAATTAAATTCAGTTTCTTAATTTTGATATATATATAAATATATATATATATATATATATTAAGAATTAAATAGTTATTTAGTTTATATTTAATCTCAGGCTGCAGAAAAAACAAAGTTGGGCCAAATTTACAATTGTGATCAATACTTTAAAAATGAATTATTTCAACTTGAATTTTATATTCAAGTAATTAGGGCCACCTAATTGCACTTAATTAAATACTAAGATGATAATGATGTGCAAAAGTGCTAGAAATTTTCTACATACGTCTTAAACACAACATCAACTTTTACAAGTACAAAATACTCTTTTCCATCTCATTTCTCTTAAAATTTCCCAAATCACTTGGCATCAACACCTAAAAGAGTATGACTATAATGTAATTAAATGCATTTGTAGTGTAAAAATCATTCAACTTGGCTCTTAGCTTTCTAAGAATGCCACCATCTTAAGTTAAAAGGAAATTTGGGCATATAATTATTGAATACTGAATAGGACTTGCGATCTCAATAAAAATAAATTATTTTTATCATTCACTTGCCACCCTCAGGACAATGAGTATGGAAATGAATAGTACAATAATCAAGAGATGGTTATGGTATTGTTCAAGGAAAAGTCCATTTTTTAAGTCCTTGAACTAATGGTGTTTTTTTCAATTGAACAACAAAATTTCAGGGGCCCTAGGATATTTTTTTCCTTAATTTAAACAGGGTCCTAATATTGTGATTGTGCTTCCTTCGGTAAAAAGATGACCATCAGATTATCAGAGCAAGGATCGAGTCAAAGACCTTTTCCATCTTCCAAGCTTCTCCCTTCCCTATTGATTTCGAGAAACACCAATTCTTATATATCTCCAACAAATAATAACAGCAATGCAAGTTAAACTTCACAAAATTGTCTATGCACAATTTCTTCTTCACTCAAAACCATTAAGTAGGATATCCGCACAAAAATGGAACGAAACATATGATTGCTTTTGCAATAGGAAAATGCAAATTCAAGACAGATAGAAAAGCTTCTCCACATACCATTCGAGCTCCAATGGCCAATTCATTATCAACAATGGACACTGCCTTGAAGCCCAAGGGATGTAGTACCTCTTCATAGCTACAAGAGGTAGTATGACAAATTAAATTTTGTAAGCAGCAAAAAAAAAAAAAAAAAAAAAAAAAACTTTGAAACTAAAAATTCAATAATAATGGTATCACCATTAGAACTCAGGAGACACATAACAGGCTGTGGCAAAAATAAAATAATAGCATTGAAACAAAAATTGATGAATTGGGGAATTACTCAGAAACTGATACTTTAAATGGGGGTCCACCAACATGATCGTCAATCTGCCACAATTTTTTCAGATTTCAGGAGAAGTAAAAAAGCAATAGGAACAGAACAAATGTAAGCTGATTTACTTGAGAACTTGTTCAAGATAGATAATAATTTCAAGAACAAGGATGCCCCTCCTGTCCATAGCAACTCAGATTGAATAAAACACCATGAAACTATAATGTCCTTCAAAGTCAGTTTGATGTTATACTTGTTCACTTCATAAATGGAAAATAAGCTAGCAAATATGTTCAGTTAAAAAGATAGTTACTGGAAAAATCAGTGTTATGAGCTCTCCATCCGGTTTTAAAAGATTTTGGATATGCAATGCCCATTGGGATCTCATCTCTGGTTCAATAGCACAAAAGAACCTGAAAATATTTCCATTTAACACAATATTAACGTAATCCTTTTGACAGAGTAAAAAAGCATGTTGTCAAGTTGACTTACGTATAATCAAAAATGAGATCAAACAACTCATGTGGGTGCCAAGTGAAGAAGTCAGCCTTTAAAAATGTAAAATAATTTGCATTTGGTAATGAGGAAGATAACTGCATTAAGATTTAAACAGAAACTCAAGTAAATTTTGAGGAAGAAGTAGAATATAGTAAATATTAATTCAAGCCACCATTTTAAAAACTAAAAAACCAAATTTAGATTCCACAAGTGCATATACTTAATGATCCCTGGGTTTCAAATATTTGTTCATAATTATGGCTAAATTTTAGTTACCAACCAACTATTTCAAGATCTCAATTAAGCAGAGTAGAAACAAAATAAAACGCAATAAAACAAAGCTGAAAGTTGGTAACCGGAAGAACTGAACTGTACTTTAAGATCCCGTTGACTTAATTCACAAATGAAATAAGCAAATCGGGAGAAAGGGAAAAGAAAAAGAGAAGGAAATGCTACAACTTACAACAGATGAAACCAGATCATAGTAAAATAAAGATGTTAGCTTTACCTCTAAAAATATATTATTTAAGTTTAATTCCTTAAGCCTGTAGCAACTAACAAATGGATCTACCTGTGGCAACTAAAAAATGGATCTACCCATGCATGTTTCACACTGAAATCCATTGCAAACAAGAGGGAGCTATACCATCTTAATCAACCACCT
Source organism: Aleurites moluccanus (assembly GCA_948193065.1). Lineage (NCBI taxonomy): Eukaryota > Viridiplantae > Streptophyta > Magnoliopsida > Malpighiales > Euphorbiaceae > Aleurites > Aleurites moluccanus. The sequence continues at coordinate 4,731 of CANXYC011761533.1, forward strand.
TCCATGTCACATGACACATGTTGGCAGGCACTTGGCAAACAAATATTGCAAACCAGCACATATTGCTTGGTTCATTTCATTTAAGGCGATTTTATCTAATAAATCACATAAAATAGCAGTTTGTGAACATGCATGTACCATAGGAAACAGAAGATGACAAAGTAAAGATCCACATTTCCAGTTTGTCCTTCCATTTCAAAGGTGTAACTTATTCGAAGCAAATTGTTCCTGCATGCTGTTCTTACCTCTTCTGCTTTCTTAATGGCTTTGTCCGATATGTCTAACCCAACTACATAGCGTTCAGGGCAGGCAATTGCTACCACATCACGACCCTGCCATATTTGAATAATTGTCTGAAAACAAGCAATTCTAAAGATAACATAGCCATTAGCCAATGTTCAATAAAAAAATGTGCCAACGAACAAAGGGCAAGTTCCTATAATATGAAAAAGGTTTGCTTTCTTTACAATAAGCCTCAATCATGCGTGTGTTAAAAGTTCAATTTCACAATGCCACAAAAAGGCATGTTGATGTTGCAACCAAAACAGTTTTATTCAGTGAACTGGTGATATCAGAAATGACTCACTATATTGGGTTTTATTGTAAAAATTCATACTCCATTAATTGAATATAACTTATCCAATTATCTCTTCTTGCAGAGGTGAAATAATCTTATTCATAATGAATATCTTAGTGAACCAAAAACTTTTAATACTTTAAATCAATCAACAACTTTCACCACACATATATATAGAGATAATTTGCACTTATTGTTTCACTATCTGCACAATCAATGGCTATATGCTCTATAGCATATATAATGATTTTGATCAACTCCTACACAGACTAAATGGAAGAAAGATAGTGCACAAACATGTAACAAATGATAAAATTTACACTGCCACATCCAGGGACTAAAGCCCTGCCCTTAGGAAGGGCTCCTGTACGATGAAGATGCAATAGAACAGGAGTTGGTTGTCCTAAATCCCATGGTGTCAATCCTCGCTCCCAGCACTTCTCCCAACCACCTAATAAATTGATTACAATGAATGTTTCAGACACCAGATGTATACTAAGAACCTCAATCCCAAAAAGAGAAAATCAAATTCATCCACACATTCAAATTTTAAAAGCAAATATGAAAGATATTCTCGTTTCTTGTGAATCAACATTGATTTATTATATAATACCTGACTTAGTATATCGCTGCACACATGCAGGAGGAAAGAAAGAAAGAAAGGACATGTCTGCAAACAGAAGTCTATCTCAAGCCACAAGCACAATAACAGAGCAACAGAAGAGACCCAAATTTTAAGAAAATTGCCATGGAATTGTAGTTTGTCAGAAGTGGTTTAGTGATCAGCAATGAATGACTACTTTTTGAACATTGTACAGCATATGCCATATCACTGATCTCTTTGGTGTCAACAAATTAAAATAGGGCTCTAAAACATATGAATGAACCTAACCCTACAAATTAAATTGCATGGATTTGTTGCAGGCAGATGAATTTAAGAACACCATAAGTCTATGAAATAAATTCCTTGAATCATAAGCATGTAGTCCAATCCAAGCCCCTTTTGACAGTCCCACCAGCAGCAGGTTAAGATATTTCCAGAAGTCTATGATAAGTATGCACCTGGGAATTGATACTCAAGCAAAACAACAAAATGCGAACACCCAAATACATAATAACAAAAGAAGTTCCAGGAGAAGACCCCTTACTAACTTTCTGGTATTGAACAACCAATTTTAGAAAGAATATTGAAACTGTTACTTCATTCACACTACTTAACATTTACATCTTGCTAGTTTTTATATAGGAAGACTAGAAGTCGTGAAAAGGATGAAGTAGAGTGGTGAATATTGCCAGCATGGCATCTTCTGTAACTAACCTGCCTAACATGGCATATTGATCTTAACAAAAGAAATAACAGAAAGAAAGCTTACAACAAAAGCTTTATCAGAGGAGAACCTAAGCTAAGGAAAGCTATAACAGAGGATGTTAAGTAAATAATTTAACTATATTCAATACCCCTTAGTACATTGGCTTGCTAACATACCCCTATAGAATTTCTAAGTTTCCCTGTCAATTTTCATCCATGCAAATTGATATTTCCTTTACTTTAGGGCATTATTTCAGTGTTCTCTTCAAATCTCATTGGTTTCCCTTTGATCCAGGAATATTAATCATCCGCAATATTTATTCTCTGCTTCACTTTGGTTCTCTTGTTCTTCTCAATTTCATTTTCACATTTCCAATTTGGATCAGATATTGTAAGTTGTTCTTCCTATAAAGGAAGGACCATGTAAAATTATATATAAATTTTCATGTTTACTTTCTTCGAAGATAATTAAGATAGGTTGAGATTGTGGCTTATATCCAGAGAAAATACTATAAATCTAAAGCAGAAAGGAAATGGGGAGGGGGTTTCGTACATAGAGGTGACCCAAGGTATAGTAGATTTCTGTCTTCAGTGGGCCTCTGGGTTTTTTAATTAATGATGGGGTATTTTTTTGTATTTTCAGTTTTTACCATATACTTTAATGCCAACTGCTAAGGAAAATCCTGGACTCTGTAGGGTGGTGGTAATATTCTCCTTCACAGTGAAAAACACAGGTAGCTTCATATAGGCTCGCAGTCAAAACACATAAAATCCTCAGAGCCTTGTTTCTTTTCTTTCCATTTGAGTTTGCACTTATCTTTGTGCACCTGTGTGTCTGTTGAGCGAATTCTGCCTGTAACTAAAGCAAAGGAGTGGACTTGCAATGAAATCAGAGAAAATGTCAAGAGATGGGAAATGCTCTTGTAGGTTATATGCTTGTGAATGTCTACCATTTCTTGAAGATAAAAATAACAATAACCCTGGAATGCACATCTTTAAGTCAGGAAGTTCGCATTTTGAAACCATTATGAGACAGCAAGCAATTTTGTTCTACTAGATTAGGCCTTGCACATTGATGCTTTGTTGTCCCAAATAAAAAATAAAAATACTCCATTTATGCTCAACTAGTATATTGAATAGAGTGAGGATATTAAACTGCATATTATGGGTTTACAGGCACAAATGACCACAATTAAAGACAATTTCCCAATGCAAGGCTATGAATAGAAATTGGAGTAGCTACAGATTTATCAGATATGAATGTGAATTCTCTAAATGCAGAAACCAATTCCCAATTAAACATCTTCACCAATCAAAATTTGCAACAAAACAAAACAAAATTCCGAATTTTTGACTGAACAGATAAGAAGCTACTAATCCTAATCCGATAAGGATTGTCAAACACAAACAATTATTATTTGTTTATGAAACAAAATCACATCAAATTCCAAATTTTCTATAGTAGAAAAAGCAGACTGTACCAGAAGAGTCGGTGTTTACGAGTCGTTGCATTTTATTAACTTCGGGCTTGAATTTAACTTTGCTTTCCGTTCCACTCGGTTGTTCTTCTCTCTTCTTATCCATCCTCTGATTGGCGGCGCCAACACCGAGGCTTCTGAACGGAATGGTTCCGTACGCCGTCGCCGGATTGTGGACGTAGAGGAGAGTTCTGGAGAGCAAATTGAAGGAAAGCAGTCGCATTTTATAGTTGTGCTTTTGACATAGGAAATTTTATCCTTCTTAGCAATGACTATAGAATTATTAATTAGTTAAATATTAACAAATTAAGATTTAACTATTTAGAAAAAACTTTAATTTAATAGATATTATATCTATAAAATGGAGCCTCGAGGCCGCCTTCATCCCCTACCTTTTTTTTTTCCTCTCCTCTATATAGTCTTTTATCCCTTTTTTTTTCCTCTCCAACCTTGCCATATCTATTTTCTTGCTTAATGTTTGATTATATGAAAACAATATAGTATTTATTTTATTTTGAATAAGATTTTGATATTATATTTAAATTTATTTATTTATATTTTATATTTATTTTATTCGTGCATCTTTTTTATATTGTAGTTGGATTATTCTTATTTATGAAGGTTTGTTTGTATTTTTTATATGAAAAATAATTTTTGTCTGATTTTAAATAAATAGATTGAATTTATTAAATGATTTGATGTTAATTTCAAGAAAACGTGTTTTTCATTGATACATTTATTACAACTGTTAGACTAAATATTAGTACTATGATAATTTAGTAAATGAAAATTAAAAGTAAAACTTATTTTATATTTATCTTGATGGTAATTTTTTTAATTATTTTTTTTTTGAAATATATGGGTTGAGGGGCTATTGTGTATTTTTGCATAATAATTTCTCATATGATATATTTTAGGGACTTAAAAAATTTTATAAAAATTTTTAAAACTTATAATTTAATAGTTTTTTTATTTAATGAATCTAATGATATATTTTTTTTATACTAAATAAAAATCAAATGGATAGTAAAAAATTATTATAAATATGATAAATTTATACTGTTAAATTTGATATATAACATTTATATTACATTTTTTGCTATTCATTTGATTTTTGTTTAACACAAAAAATATATTATTGGATTTATTAAATCAAATATTACTAATTTATAATTTTTAAAAATTTCTATAAAATTTTTTAAATTTCTAAACTGTATCACATGAGAGATTATTATGTAAAAATGCACAGCCCCCTCTCAACCCGAGATATATCATTATTCTATATAAATGGAAAACTCTATTTTTATTAAAAAAACCTCTAATTATTTAAATACAATGATTAAATTATTATATTAAAAAATAATATTTAAATAAAAAATAAAATATTATTATTTATCTTATTAATATTATTAACAGTAACCACTAATAATAAATAATAATAAATTATTAACTAACAACCTTTAACAATCAATAATAATAATAATAAAAAAAAAATCACTTGACTACTCATTTATAATTAGTTTGAGACGAATGAATTGGAAATATAAAATTTATTTATAAATAAAATTTATTTATAAATTATTGATGTTCATATTTGAATAAAATATAATTTAAAATATGAAATTCAATTAAATTTTATATTTTTATATCTATAAAAACATATAATTGAGTTAATTTTATTTTTATTTTTTAAAATACTGTCAATATAATAAATTGTATTGAAAAAGTAACAATTAAAAAATAATTATAACTTATGTTTTATAATTAATATGTAATTTATAAAATATAATGAAAAATTAATTGGGAGAGATAAAGAGAAAAAAAATGTGAGAAAGGGTGAAAGTGAGAGTAGAGAGAGAAAATAAAAGAGAAAACTAATAAGTGGAGTTAGTGAGAGAGAAGAAAAAGAGAATAAGAGTAAAAAAGATATATTTTTGGTAATATTTTTTTTATTAATTTTTTAAAATCTAAAATATTTTAATAAAATTTAATTTAATTATTTTCGATTTTATATAATTGAATTTGTAAGAAAAAGAAAAATTAAATGGGCTGCTTATGCCGAGCTTGGGCTCCATAATGTCTCATTTCATATGGGGTTTAAGTTTAAATTTGATGGTTCAAGCCCAATCTACCCCTCTTTCTCAGTTTCTGTCTCTCTCTCTCCTCTCTCTTCCTATTCGCGGCAGATTGTTACCTCTTTTCTCTGCTCTCTTTTTTTGTCGTTGTAACCGCCGTCCCGAGTTGTTCCAGTAGTTCCTTGCCGCTACTATACGGTTTGTACGACATTATCAATACTATGGGAGTGATAAAAAATGGAGAAGTATCTGGAATTATACCGAACAATGAAGCATTCGCAGTTCACTATCCAGGATATCCATCTTCAATGTCTCGTGCCATTCAAACACTTGGAGGCGCAGAAGCAATTCATAAGGTATTTATTTCTCTTTTATCTGAGTAATTTATTGTTATAAATTGTTATAAAGTGGAATTGGCAGGCTCATAGCTCGCAATTGAATAATAAATTGGAGCTCTATTTCCGCCCAGAGGATCCCTACTCGCATCCTGCATTAGGGGAGCTTCGTGCCTCTAATAGTCTGTTGTTGAAAATATCTAAAAAAAAGCTTAATTCATCTAATTTGGTGGATAAATCAGAAACTGAAGCACAAGTTCAAACAGAGCTTTGTGCTGATATTGTTGCTCGGATTCCAGAGGCTTATCATTTTCAGGGTTAGAAGAATGGACCTTTTTTTTCTTTTGCCAAGCAAGAAGCAGAGTAACTAAAGTTTGTATCTTTTTATTTTTTTTGGGTTTTGAAATTTTGTAAAGGAATGGCGGACTACCAGCATGTGGTTGCAGTTCATGCCGATGCTGCCCGGAGGAAAAAGAGGAATTGGACAGAAATGGAGGAACCCCGCTTTGGTATAAACCTCTCTCTCTCTCTCTTTTTAAGTTGCTTTTATATCCAAGTGGAAAAAAATGGTTTGGGTTAGTAGTGAACATTTTGTTTTTTTGTTTTTGCTGTGTTTTATAGAAAAGGCTGGCCTCATGGATTTGGATCAGGAGGACATGCTAATTCTAGTGCCTCCACGTTTTGCATCCAAGGATATGCCATTCAATTTAGCGTAAGAAGCTCTTTCAAGCATTTTTTTTAATATGGTTTTTTCTTTTCTTTTGTGCTTTTCTATTTAAATTTTGTGATTGGATTTTTTTTTATTTTTTTATTTTTTTTTATGGTCGATATTGGTTATGGTGGTCGATATTGGTTATGGTGCTTTCTTTGTGTTTTTTATGTAATGAGTATTTCAAAGCTCCAGTAGGGGCTGAATTCAAAAGAAGTTTACTGAAATATACCATAACAAGATAACATCTGTAACAAATAATGATATAACTGATAACAGTCTGTCAATTCTTAATTTATGGGACAACTCTCATAAAATTCAGGCTGCCAATTAGGAGGTGGAAGAGAAGGGACTAAAAAGAACCAATATAATTGTTTGATCAGGGAACTTTCTAATGCTTCATTTTTTTTTTCTGATAACTATGATTTTGATAGTTTTATTCTGTTTATTGATTGTAATAGTTGTTATTCTTCTTAGGTTGAAACCACCTGCCATTTCAAGTTCCAAAAAGAAACAAGAAGAAGCAGTAGAAAACCATTTTGAGGTATTGTCTAAGTAGATTTAACATCAATGTGATACTGACTTTTAGCATATCTTGGGAGCTATTAATAAGGTTACAGCATTTGAATTTATTTTCTTGGTTCTTCCATAAAATAATTCAATTAATATGGATGTATAATTGTAGTTTTGAGGATTTCTGAGGATCACTAAATTAACTTAGAACTTAAATTATTAATATTAACATGTTTCATTCTGTTTCCAGTAAATCTTTTTTCAGATTTTCCATTGACACATTATGTTCAAACTAACAACTTTTTTACTTTCTCTTTTGCAGATGAATCTAGAGCCTGCCCTTGCTATTGATTTTAACATTAAAGATATCCTTGCTGTTTCATTTGCACTATTGTGTCTCCTTTTATATCTTTTCTTTCTTTTTTTTTTTTTTTTTAATTAGTAAAATTTATGTGGTTTTAGATTTTGTTTTTTCATTAGTAAAGTTTACGTGGTTTTAGATATTTTCTAAGTTGATCCTCATGTTAGACATTTCCAACAGCCTATTTCCACATGCATTTGAGGCCCTTCTTCTTATATTAATTATAACATACTCATCAGGCTAGATATTAATTACAATGTCAAATGCTGCATGAGCGTTCTTGTGATCCTTGGTGACCAATTCACCGTTACTTCCAACAGAAGCTCCATGCTGGAACTTATTGCTACTGTTTAGATGCAAACAGTAATTTCCTCCTATGCCCTTTTTGACCAATTATTGTGGAAGTGTATCTAACTAACGTAAAGTTCTTCAAAAGGAAATCGAAAAGGGTGAATTATTTAAGAAGATCCCTTATGTAATTTTCTCTGTGTTGACTGTTGAGAACCAAATAACTTTTATATATGAGTTGCTTCTTTTGGCATGTATTGCAACCTATTGGTATTTTTCAGTGATCAAAATCCTGATGGATCATCACTTAGTTGAAAACAAGTCGGGCTAGTTTAGTTACTCTCCTCATTTATGCTCGGTGATCGAATGAACATAGTAATGCAGCAATAGTAGAACTGATTTAGTTGGGTAGTAAAAAGTGAGAAGGTTTTGAGTGATAGTAGTACTGTGCAACTTGAGAGCTACAGAAATTTATTACATAAAGGTGGTGTCTGGTAATGTAGTGGTGAAAGATGTTGAGGATTCTGCATGAGAACTAGTTATTATTATTCTCAAACTCTGCTGGGGATATTTAGTGTTAAGAGTTGTTTCCCTGATATAGAACCCTTCTAATCTGTGCTCCTTTTTAATGTATTGATAGGCGATCCTCTAAGGAGAATTCTGGGCTACATAATACATTAATACCATTGGCATTAAAAATAAAACTATTAAAAAGAAGATTGTTAAATAATACCATATAAAGTGAGAATTACTTGAAAAATCTCAATGTGCTCGATGCATTTCGTTATTTTCATTCTGTTGCACTTAGCTTTCATACGGATTCCTAAAGAAATAAATTGGAAGGCTTATATTGAACAAGGATCAGAGCTATGGGGGGGGCAGATGGCTGTATCTGAGCTGTTTGAGGAGCGCCCTATATGGCCCAAAGGTGCACTGACCGAGCGCTTACTTGATAAAAACCTGAAATTTACACACCACATACTCAGAAGGTGTTTTTCCTGGCAACTGCTCTCCTATAATTCACCTTATTTGTTTGCATATTTTCCTGTGCATTTTATAAGCTTTATTTTGTAATGAACTTCCATTCATGTAATCACACTTTAATTGATCTTGCAGACTTCTGCTTGCAGTTGCCTACTACTTTTCAGGTGGACCATTTCTCAGATTCTGGATCAAAAAAGGATATGATCCTCGTAAAGATCCTGAGTCTCGCATGTGAGAGCTCTACCCTAACATGTCTTAATATGTAACTCTCCTTTTATTTTATTTTTGCACGAGTAATTCATTGGTCTAAGAGTTACACACAATGCAGCGATTAACTTATTACTTTTGGAAATATGTATCAACTATCCTGAGAGATGGGGTTTTGCTAGGATATCATTGTTTAAATGTATTCTTTGTATCTATTACTTGTGCATTAAGATGGCAAGCTATGGGTGATATGGATGGAGCATAAGGAGGTGGCATTTGCGCAAGATCTTGAGGCGTTCCAGTTGATGTGAAAGTTGTCTATTACATTAGAGACTCCTTGTGTTTCCATAACTGAATTCAACTTCAGGGTGTCTAGTTGTCTACTGAATGAAATTGAAAATTGATTTTGTAAGAGAAATATTGCTCTGAGCTTTCTTAGAATTTAATCAACTCTAATTGATGACAAACCTTGCTGGAAATTAATTAAAAAAAAAAAAAAAAGGAAAAAAAAAGGTGTGATTAACAGTTGACAGTAACATTTAACAATCAACGCTGTGTAACCCATCATATAGTTCAGCACTTATTCTGCCTTTTAGTTGCTTGAAATTGGGAAAGATATTTGCCAATTCATTAAATGAATAATAAAAAAAGGTTCTGTTGGAATTCGTTAGGTTTGAACAAGTTTTTCATTTTTAATCCATGGGATCTAATTAATGCGTGAAACCTAAGAGCTAATTTTTGCGCACCTGTAATATGAATGCATCATGAACTAGAAATAACTAAGAAATGAAGGGACACACTGTTGAATTTCTTTGTGTACCAATCTATCATATTTCAACTAATCTTTTTCCTTTTAACCCATTGCTGCTAAAACTTCAACCAAACTTATATTTGTCAAAAAGTTGGTCCTTTTCCTTTATTATGATTTGTTTATTGGTATGAAAGTCTTTACTCTTGCTACTTGTTTAGTGTTTTTCTTCTTTAGATATGTAATGGGACATTTAATTTTGATCAAGATCATAAGTTTTGAATTGACTAGATCTTGGTTACTTCCTTATCCTTCATCAATATTGCATGAAATGGTTCCTTGAGAAAGAGGAGAGAGAAAGGGGTGAAGGTGAGGTGCAGGCTGCAGAGTTTTAAATAACAGAATCAGAAATGGTTTTGGAATCGGATCGGGATATTGTGTAATGCAATCAGGCTAAATCAAACTGAATTGGCTGCGACTACTATGAATGCTTTCACAACATTAGCAAGATGACTTGAATCGATGTTAAATGAAGAGTTGTAATCAAATATTGTAATAATCATGTTATATGTAGTAACATGGTCAAAGAAATAAATTGACAAAAACCAAATAACCAAATTTTAGTTTTGTTGTGATTATTGAATTACCCATAGTGGATTGTTAAATATCAAATCACTCCCTAAAAATTCTGGTACATGTCAGGTGAATATGCATATTTAAAACTCTGGTGCAGAGGGGTTGGGTTTGTTAAGAAGAGTTGCCTGCTGAAATTCCTTTGAAAATTCTTTGTCTCGGGTGTTATAGATTATGCATCAACTAAGGATGTGCATCATGATTAATCATTCACATAGGGAGGGTACTTGTTCTTTTTCATCAGCTTAAACAATCTAAACTAGGATATTTCCAACATTATGGTGGAGGAAAGATTGTGCTAGGACTTGCTTGAACTGATAGTAACTTTGGATGAACACGGTGTTGTAGGCATCTTTGCATAGATGTAATCATATAAAATTCTACCTTCCTCATGGGATTCCATTTGCAAGATTCATAGACTAGGAATTAGAATTGTGGTTAATTTTTATAGTTAATTTTGCTATCCTAGTAGCATTTTCATGTTTATTGTTGCTGGTGTGCAGTTGGAGCTCAATGGTGTTTTCAATTGTTTTCGTTCGGAGGAATTTGTCTTCCTTTAAGAGTGATTTAATTTATACTAGAACGAGAACAGTTGATTCTTGAACGGTAAACCACATAGAAGTGAACATGTATAGTGAACAAAATTTGAAACATGTTGCATTGAGTTTTAATTTTTTTCATGCTTGCCACATGTGTATTTGTAACGATTCATTTATTTTATTTAAATGGCTTGTCTAAATAAAAATGATATGAGTTCTACAATGTTTTAAAACTCATATCTTCTCTATTTTGCTTAGCAGATATCAGAGAATCGACTTTCGAGTACCACCTCCCTTAAGAAGTTATTCTGATGCTAATGCTGCTAACAGGTTAGTACTTTTTAAATGATACTTTTATTATGGACATAGTTAAATTTTATAATGGTCACTTTGATGGTTTTTTTAGAATTGTTAGAATAATATCCTATGATTATGCTAACAATTAGGGATTGTGATTGAGTAATTGTAGGTATATAATTTGTGATTATATTTCTTTGTATATATTTCCTTATTTAGCCCAATTTATCTGTATATAATACAGATCTAGCTTGAAGGAACAATCAAGTAAGTTAAAAGAAAAGTTTCAACCATCTTTTCTATATTCTTTCTATTATTTATTTCTTCATGGTATCAGAGCCTAACTAGGTCTGATTTCTTCTTCTCTGTCCCCAAGTTCTTTTTTTCCTTCATAAGAAATTGCCCAGTCCCGATTTCTCTCTGCACTAGATTTCTCAACAGTTTCGATTTCTCTGCATACTCAAACAGTCCGATTTCTCTCAAACAACTTCAGTTTTTGATTTCACAGGGAGACTTGCCATCTTCCGACTACTATAGAACAAGAAGATCGTCGCCGGAATCCTCGCCGATGACGTCCACACGCCACCACCATTAGTCACCCTCTGATACACGCGCTAGCGCGTCAGAGAGCTTCCGATGGTCTCTGGCTCTTGGATTTCCACTTACCGATGTCGACTAGTCACGGAGAGCACAACCCAGTGCTCTGATTCTTAGGCAAGAGAAGGTTTTCGGTCTGACCAGTGATTTTTCGGTTTGACCAACGGTTTTCCGTTTTTTTTTTGGTGGTTTTCAAGCTGTTAAGTGGTTTTCTAATTCTTTTGAACTAATGAACGCTACTGAAGAATCATCAAATTCAGGTGCTAAACCCCTTTTCTCTTCTACTGTTAATTCTCCAAATATTACTACTGTAAAATTGTAAGGCAGTAGCAATTATGTGTCATGGCCTGCATCAGTAGAACTCTGGTTTATGGGTCAAGAATATGATGACCACATTACTAAAAATACTAGTGATATAGATAAAAAAATAAAGCCACTTGGATTAAAATTGATGCACAATTGTGTAGTTTATTATGGCACCCAAAACTGCTTACCTTATTCCATTCTTGTAAAACCTGTTGCAAAGTCTAGACTAAAGCCTGTACGTTGTATACTAATGATATACAACGAATATATAAAATTGTGTCCAATTTAGTTCACCTCTAACAAAATCACCAAGACATGACTAGTTACCTAGGGTAGATAGAAACCTTAAAGGACGAATTCGACTCTATCATGCCCATATCTGATGATGATGCTGAATAGGAAAAACAAAAGAATAAATTCTTTATGATATTGGCTTTAATTGGATTACGATAAGATCTCGGACCTGTACGAGATTAGATTTTGACAAATTCAACCATCCCTACTTTGGAAGATGTATGTTCACGTTTATTACGTATTTCTGTTTCTGACACTAATGAAGTTGAGTCATCTGTGTTAGCTGTACAAAATCAATAGGATAATAGTGGTTACAAGAAATGGAAAGGCAAAAATTCAAAATTACATTGTACTTATTGTGACAAAAGTGGTCATACCCGAGACACTTGTTGGTCATTACATGGCCGACCACCGCAACATCAGTCCATCAATACAGACAAAAATGTTACTCAGAATCAGTTCAGGCAACGTTGCTCATCTAGTCCAGACTGTTGGAGATAGATTCCTTCCATTACCTGATAAAACACCCAGTTCCATTACATTGACTGGATCTGATTACAGTGAGTATTTACAATTCCAAGCCGTCAAACAGTAAGCTCAACAGTCATTTCATTATGGCACTTCCACTGCCTGTTTAACCAAAGCAGCACATGATAATTCTTGAGTACTTGATTCTGATGCTTCTGATCATATCTCTGGTAATAAAAAACTTTTATCTCACCATTCCTCTCCTCCAAATCTTTCTACTGTCACCTTAGTTAATGGCTCTCAAATTGTGATTAAAGGAACTGGAGAAGCTCAACCTCTACCTTTAGTTCCTTTGACCACGGTTTTATTTATCCTAGAGTGTCCTTATAATTTGATCTCCATTAGTAAACTGACAAAACAATTAAAATGTATCGTGTTATTTTTGGCTGACTTTGGTTTTTATGCAGGACCGTCATACGGGGAAGATGATTGGAGTAGAATATGAGTCGCAAGGACTGTACTACCTCTTTACCCCAAAAACCATCATTGCCTTCACTTCTGATACTTCCGCTGAACTCCTCTATAGTCAGCTTGATCATCCAAGTCTTACAAAGTTCAAACAACTAGTTCCTCGTTTCTCTACTTTGTCTTCTTTTGAATGTGAGTTGTGTTAATTAGGTAAACAAACTCGTGTTTCTTTTCCTAAATGTGTCAATAATCGGGCCACATCTATGTTTGAACTTGTTCACTCAGACATATGTGGTCCTAGTCGTGTTAGTTCTGTTTTAGGTCTCAGTTACTTTATTATTTTTATTGACGATTATTCACGATATACTTGGTTATATTTAATAAAAAATCGTTCTGAAGTCTTCTCTATATTTCAAAATTTTCATGCTGAAATTCGTAATCAATTTGGAGTACCTATTAAAACATTACGTAGTGATAATGCTAAGGAATATTTCTCTCATTCATTTATCCAATTTTTATCTTCTCAGGGCATTACCTATTAATCATCTTGTGCTCATACTCCATAACATAATGGAGTAGCTGAATGAAAAAATCGGTATCTTATTGAAACCACCCACACTTTACTTATTCATTGTCATTTTTTTTTTTGTTTTGGGGGGGATGTTATTCTTACAACATGTTATTTGATTAATCTGATGCCTTCTTCCATATTACAAAACAAAAGTCCTCATTCAATCTTATTTCCAAATTAAGATACCTATAGTCTTCCATTTGGGTTTTTGGTTGTACGCGTTTTGTTCATAATCTTACTCCTGGCAAAGATAAAATTCAATCTAAATCTATCAAATGTGTCTTCTTAGGATATTCTCGTCTCCAAAAAGGCTACAAATGTTTTGACCCAACCACACAATTTCTTTATTTCAGCAGATATAACCACCTTCTTTGATGCATCTCCATATTTCTCTCACAGTCAAGATAAACAAGATTTCATTCTTGAAACCCTATTTGCTCCCATTATCCATATTCCTGAAACAATTCCTTCACAACCTCTACAAGTTTACTCACGCCGTCCTCGTCCCTAATTTGTTATTCATTATGATGCAGGTACATTACCAAGTGACTCAACTCTTGCTCCTACATCACCTTCTACAGCGGTGCCTTCACCTCCTACACTACCTCCCATTGCCCTTCGTAAAGATACGCGTTCCACCCGCAATCCACATCCCATTTATAATTTCCTCAGTTACCATTGATTATTTCCTTCATATTATGTTACGGACAGATTTGCCCTAATTGATTGATAGGATATGAAAAAGAAGAATTAGAGATATGAATAGATAGAAAGGGAGAAGAAGAGAGAAAATAGGAAGAGAGAGAAATTTGATATTGAATTCTTTGATGCCCATTACAAAAGAAGAATAGAGATTATAAACCTTACCTTACGCTAATCTATTAGAGTTGTAATAGAATAACAACTCATAACAACATTCTATACTCAATAGCCATGCTAGCCATCACAACTAACCAAAAGCTAAATTATTTACTTAATAACACGTGTCATCTATTTACTTATTAATACTTGTATTTCTATTTTTATATCTTTTTCTGTGATACGTAACAATACCCCCTCCATTACATCTTTCTTGTCCCCAAGAAAGATTAGAATTAGGAAACTGTGATGCAATGAAGGAGTGGTCTTCCCAAGTGGAGTCCTCTGAGGGTAAGTTAACCCATTTGATTAGCCCTTGCAGGATTGCTTGACCAGCTCTATTAATGGTTCTAGTCTCCAATACTGCTTCTGGATGAACTAATACGGCGTCCTCCTCCATTGTTGGTAAATCCAGCAAAGGGGTAACTGATTGTCCCACCTTCTTCTTAAGCAAGGACACATGGAATACTGGATGAATAGAGGTTGTGGGAGGCAAATTCAACTTGTATACTTGTCCAACCTTTTCCAGAATTTGAAATGGCCCATAGAATTTAGGAGATAGCTTCAAACTGTTCCTCAGTGCTATAGTGGTTTGCCTATAGAGTTGGAGCTTGAGATATATCCAATCCCCCACTTGAAATTCTCTGTCCGTTCTTCCTTTATCTTGTTGCTATTTCATTCTATTCCAAGCAACACTTAAATTTTCTTTAAGTAGGTCCAAAAGGTGTTGTCTATGCTGCAATAAGTCTCCTACAGCAGCCACCTTTGATGGAACAACTCCTAGGATAGATGGAGGAGGAGGAGAAAACCCATATAATCCTTCAAATGGAGTCATCTTAATGGAGTTGTGATATGAGGAATTATACCACCATTCAGCTAGTGGTAACCAATCAACCCAAGCTGTTGGCTTTAAGTGAGTTATACACCTCAAGTAGCCCTCCAAGCATTGGTTAACCCTTTCCGTTTGGCCGTTGGTTTGAGGGTGATAAGCAGTGCTGTGGGTGAGTTTTGTCCCCAACATGTGAAATAATTCTCGCCAAAAAATACTGGTAAATATTTTGTCTCTATCAGAGACTATAGTCTGCGGTACTCCATAGAGCCTAAGGATCTCGTTAAGGTACAATTGTGCAATAGTAGCAGATGTGAAAGGGTGGGTGAGAGGCAAAAAATGTGTTGTTTTGGTCAAACGGCAAACGACAACCAAAATAGTGTCCTTACCTCTAGATTTAGGTAATTGCTCTATGAAGTCCATAGAGATATGTTGCCAAGTTTGAGTGGGAGTAGGAAGGGGCTGTAGCAGGCCGGGTGTAGCACATCGCTCCGTCTTACACCTTGCACAGACCTCACAATTCTTCACCCAATTTTTAATGTCACTCAACATTTCAGGCCAAAAAAAATGTCTATGAAGTCTATCATAAGTGACTTGTATACCTGAATGTCCCCCACTTGCACTGTCATGATAAGTCTGTATTAGCTGCTGTTTAAGTGTAGATGAAGTCCCCACATAAATCCTGTCTTTATAGAATAACATGCCCTGTTTAACTTTGAAACCAAGATGGGCTGCCTTATCCACTGTTAATTGTTTGAATAAGTTAGTAGCTTTGATATCATTGATGTAAGAATCTGATGTGGAGGTCATCCAAGTTGGAACCATCTGTGTTTGCATAGAGTGAACGTTGGAAACCTGGTTGCTGTCCCCCTGAACATCCCGTGGTGGAGAATCTATATCAACTCTTCTTGATAGGGCATCCGCCACTCTATTATCAATCCCCCTTCTATAAAGGATCTTGTAATCCAAACCCAATAGTTTAGATATTCCTTTTTGCTGCAAATTCGTGTATAACTGCTGCTCAAGTAGGTGTTTGATGCTTTCATGATCCGTTTTAATACAAAATTGCCATTTCTCCAATTAGTGCCTCCATTTAGTGATTGCGTAGGTAATGGCCAATAACTTTTTTTCGTGAACGGATAAAGCCTTGCTTCGAGGTCCAAAGGCTTTCGAAATATAAGCAATCAGGTGCCCTTGTTGTTGAAGTACGGCTCCCATTCCCCAATCACTCGCATCCGTCTCAATTGTAAAGGGTAGAGTGAAATTAGGTAAAGCTAAAACTAGTGCTTGAACCATTCTTAACTTCAACTCCTCGAAGGCATGTTGTGCCTCCTTGCTCCATTTAAAACTGTCTTTCTTCAGCAAATCAGTAAGAGGCTTACTAATAATGCCATAATGATGAACAAATTTGCGGTAGTATCTTGTTAGGCCTAGAAAAGCCCTCAATTGTTTCATTGTTGTAGGAGTAGGTCATTGTTGCATAGGTTGTGTTTTCTTGGGATCAGTTGATACTCCTTGTCTTGAAATAATATGACCCAAGTAATCAATTTCTGATTGAGCAAACTGACATTTAGATAGTTTGGCAAAGAGGGTCTGCTGCCTTGATGTTTTCAAGACTAATGCTAGGTGTTTTAGATGGTCCCCCCATTTTTGGATATAAACCAAGATGTCATAAAAAAAGGACGAGAACAAATTTGCAGAGGAATGGTTGGAATATACTATTCATTAGGGCCTGAAAAATTGCAGGAGCATTAGTGAGTCTAAAGGGCATTATTGTGAACTCATAATGCCCTTGGTGTGTCTTAAAAGCCGTCTTATGAATATCCCCAGGTTCCATACAAATCTGATGATAACCCACCCTCAAATCCAGCTTAGAAAAGAACTGGACTCCATTTAATTCATCAAGTTTTCTATAATAGGGATCGAAAATCAATCTTAAGTCTTCTATAATAGGGATTGGAAATCAATCTTTCACCGTCACATCATTCAACCTCCTGTAATCGACACAAAACCGCCAACTACCGTCTTTCTTTTTGACCAGCAGAACTGGAGAAGTGAAGGGACTGTTGCTAGGCTGTATCACAGCATTCTGAAGTATCTCTGCAACTAATTTTTCAATTTCTGCCTTTTGATAATGCGGGTATCGGTATAGTCTGATATTTATAGGTTGAGTATTAGGAAGTAGGGTAATAGAATGGTTGTAGGTTCTGAATGGTGGCAACAGTGTAGGTTCTTGGAATATATCATGGTAAGATGTCAATAGGTTATCCAGGTCTGGGTTATGGTGGGCAGAAGGTAGGGATTGAGTCAAGTTTTGTGGTTTTGGTAAGAGGTTTGGTTCAGGTGAATCATAAGTGAGGTGGTTCTCAATACTGCAAATACAGAAAAGTGGTGATTGAAAATCTTGTCCACGTTTCCTCATTAAATTGGATGTCCCTCTCCAATCCAGCTCCTGATTAATTCCCCTTAAGGTGACCCGCTGCCATTTCAACTGAAATGAAATGCTGGAATTCTCGAAATCAAACAAAACTGGATTAAATCCCTTGAGCCAATTCACCCCTAAAATCATGTCAAAACCACCAAGTTCCAAAACCCTTAGAGTGAAGGTGAACTTTAAGGCTTGCATCTTCCTTCGAAACTGATGGCAGTAGTTGCTACAAAGTAAGGTCCTGCCGTCTGCTACTTTAATTAGTTTTGTAGCAGCCTCAATCAAGTCCAATTTGAGCTCCCTTGCTAGTTTGTAGTCAATAAAACTAGAGTTGCTACCTATGTCGATAAGGATCATCAACGTCCTGTTGTTATGTCTCCCTTCTAATATGATTGTTTCGGCCCCCTCGCTGCCCTCCAGAGCATGAACTGAAAGCTCAATTTCCTGCTCAATTATTCCTCCTTCCATCTCTGTCAATGCCCACTCAGTGTCATCCGGTGTAGGGTCCTCTAGATTAGGGTCATCATGGGTAGTTATGGTGGCCAGGGTTTGTATTTTGCATTGATGACCAGGGAAATCTCTCCCCGCACTTAAAACAGGCTCTAGAAGGATTCTTGTGAAATGAAGGAGGTGGGGGAAAGGGTTTGGAAGGTGCTAGAGTTGATGAATTGGTTTTGGTGTTTGGTAAAAAGTTGTGTGAAGTGGATAATGGCTGAGATTTCTAATTAATGTTATGGGTTGTAGAAAAATTTGGAGTTGAAAGATGTTGAGGTTTAGGTGGATATAGAGGGTAAAGTGTAGGGCAAGAGATTGGATTTGGTGGGTGGGGATAGGAATTTCTGGTTAATGTTGATGGTTTAGGTTGCCAGGGTTGAGATTGATACCCTTTTGAAACCTTACTAACAATCTCTTGCATTTTGGCTAGTTCAATTGCTCTGTTTATAGACAGAGGTCTGAGCATTTTGGTCATCAATCTGATTTCATCCTTAAGCCCACCCAAGAACCCCGATAGGAAGTATTCCTCACGGAGCTCCGGCATAAACCGTTCTAAATGCAGCCTCAACTCCTCAAAGTTATCTAAATACTCTTCCACCGATCCCTCTTGCCTTAGCTTTATAAACTCCTCAATAACATCACTCACCTCTTCATCACCAAACTGTTTACACAGAGCTATTTCAAACTCTTCCCATGAACGCCGCCGACCTCTAGCCCAATTATGGTACTAGGCATCCACCTTACCCATCAAATGCAAACTAGTCAAGGTCAAGCGCTGGTCATCAGCCACTTGGTAGATGTCAAAGTATTTGACACATTTTTTAAGCCACATCCGCGGTTCTTGGCCTTCGAATGAACTCAGTTTAACCTTTGGAAGAAAGGTAGTTTTGGGAAAAAAGTTATTTCCTCTCATATAGGTATTGTTCAGTTGCATATCTGGTGAATCTGTGAGTCCAGGCAGATTGGTACCAATAGCACTACCTACCTAGCCACCAGGAGGGCTAGGTAAAATTCACTTGTCGCTAGAAAAATTAACACGTTAGTACCTGGATTCACCTGTGTCAATGGCGTTTGATGCGTCTTTACCTTTGTCCTGAGGTTTTGCCAAAAATTTTCTGAGTTTCACCATCAATTCCCTGTTCTCAATTCGTTGTGCTAGAATCTCTTTCAGTTCGGTCATATTCTTGAGAGTAGCTTCTTCCAGAGATTTGGTAGTTTCATCGAGAGATTTTACGTGGTCCTCGACCACCGATAGATGAACCTCCTCATTACCCACTATCACTGATCACATCACCATCCTCCAATTCAACCGATAAAATCAAATCCCCCACTCGTATTGGGCTTTGATAACAGTTGTTACGGACAGATTTGCCCTAACTGATTGATAGGATCTGAAAGAGAAGAATTAGTGATATGAATAGATAAAAAGGGAGAAGAAGAGAGAAAATAGGAAGAGAGAGAGAAATTTGATATTGAATTCTTTGATGCCCATTACAAAAGAAGAATAGAGATTATAAACCTTACTTTACGCTAATCTGTTAGAGTTGTAACAGAATAACAACTCATAACAATATTCTATATTCAATAGTCATGTTAACTGTCACAACTAACCAAAAGCTAAATTATTTACTCAATAACACGTGTCATCTATTTACTTACTAACACTTGTATTTTTATTCTTATATCTTTTTCTGTGATACGTAACATATTATGCATTTGTCTCAAATTTATCTAATGTTTCCATACCAAACAATGTGAATGAAGCATTATCTCACCCTGGAAAATTAACTGATTGTAATTCTTCGAAATAATTCTCCAAATAATCATCCGCATGTAATTTTCCATGAAAATTAACTACCTCAATTTTGATTCATCCACCATTCAAATCAAGAGCGTGTAATAACTGGCCTTCCAATCCACCTTGTGCTGCTTGGTTTGCAGATCCAAATTCATGTCCTCAACTTGTTCTTTTTTAACCTCAAGATTTTTTGAAATGTCGAGTTGTTTGTATTCGCCTTTGGGATTCTCCATTTTGGCTTCCACGTGTTCTCGACTTTGCAAGGCTTGTAGAGACCGGGTCAAATCCTCAACCATTATTCGCATCTCAACCAACTTTGTTTGTTGAGCTGATTGCCTCTACCTTGGCCTACCATGTTTGAAAAAGTTCAAGTTTAAAACTCTGATACCACTTTACGCAGCAGAAAGGTTGTGGGCTATTAGATCTCAACAATTAGAACTAGAATAGAATAATGATTGTGATTGGAACAAGACCTCTGATTTAAAATTCTAAATTGAATAATACAATACTATTTGTCTGTAGAGACTTATTTATACTAATTAGGATAAATCCTAGTTCTAAACTGAAAATGAATTTGATACTAATTAAAATACTTATTTAAGAAGAAACCTAAGAAAACATAGGAAAGAAATCTAAAACAAACTGAATTAGGAAAACTAAATAAAATTATTAATCTAAAGAAATCTAAAACAAACTGAATTAGGAAAACTAAATAAAATTCCTAATTTAAAAATTAAACAAACATAATTCCTAAATCTTATCTTCTTTTTCCTTAACTGCATCAAGTGGTTATGCCAAAAGGCTATGGTTGAAGTGGTATAAGTTAATTTGGTTGTCGCAACCAGCAACTTGCAGAGAGTTTTGCCTAAAAAGAGTGTAATAGAGAACAAGGATTGATGGTGTCAGCTAGGATTCTGCTCATGGAAGAAGTACTTTCCTAATGTATTTTAGTTTTATAACCTGATCTTCAGAGTTCAGACAGGATCATCTAGTTGCTGCCAGGTGCTCTTTGCTGAATGTCTTGCTTCATCTGGTGGCAGAATATTTTAAAGGCATGCCAAAGCTGGTTCTGATGCCCAAGAACTTATTCGGCACATATCCAATGATGAGAAGTTTAGTTGGGAACTTGAGTAAGCTTTTTTTGTTGTTCTTTAAGCAGGGAAGTTGCAAGATATTATTTTTAGGATCAGGGGCAATTTTATAAATTCGAATTCTGTTGGAACAAGCTGGATGGATGTGTATAGGATTTATTTTCAAGTATGTATGTTTATTTTGTGTCATTATTTATAACAACATAAATCCTTTTAATTTTCTATGGATGTCCAAGTCCTTGAAGGATTAAGACTAGTTATAGGAGTCCAATGCTTCTAAGGGTTAGGATTACTTTGCTCTTATAAATAGTCATGCTTGTAATGCTTTATCAGTCAATTTTGATTAATTTATGTTCCAACAATCATGCCTCTTTGGATTGTGTCATGCAATTCAATATTGAATTTGGTGTCAATAGGACCCTTGAGTGTGATGCCTAAGGACTTCTAATTGTGAAGTTTGGATTTTTTTTATTCTTCCTATTTTTCACAGCAACCGGATCGGAAATGCTGCAAGTAATTTCTGATTCAGCCACCTGAATTCAGCTTTTTACATCTTCAAATTCAACCACAACCCATTCCTGCATAAATTCCAATTTCCAATATAAATACTGGTAGTCCAACCTGCAAGCTGTCCTGCAGCAAAGATTAAACCTGTACCTTCGGCTTGTAACGCAATGATAAAGTCTCAGTCAAAATATCTGTTTTTGTTGTAACACCACCCTTGTTTCCTTAACAATGTCAAAATTGGCCACTGCCACTCCCATGTCTTTGGGGCTGATTGGGATAGGCCTCCTCATGAAGATATGCTTATTGATTTTTATCTGACTGAAATCATTTACTATTCTTGTAAATTAATCCTCATGACAGCTTGACTGTAATTACTTGTAGAATACTTCTTGTGTCATGTTTTAAATTTAGCCTAAATACTGTTGTGTGTGTGAATGTGAATTCTGCAGCTTGAAGCATAAATGGGAGGATTTACGCAAATTTCAAGTATTTCCTTACAAATTCCAGACATCTTTGCAGCTCTGCGAACTTGATGATGATTACATTCAACAAGAGATTAAAAAGCCTCCAAAGCAGACAACTTGCACTGTGAGTGTCACGTTGGGCTTTATTGATATCTGTGCATTAATAGTTCCTGTGTGTGAATATCTAAGCACAAATGTTTTAAGGGACAAGCATGTGCATGCACCAGGGTTTTAATCGCACATTGGGCATTCTGTAATGGGATTTTCAGTGGCTAATGTGTTTCCATTTTTCACATCTGATTTTAAAATCACAATTAAGTGGTCTTGTATCAGTTGACATGTCTGTAACTGATGTTAGAATCTATATCCAAAATTGTATAGCAGCCATACCAATAATTCTTGTTGACAACCCTCTTTTTTTGTACTCGTTTCCTTTTCTCGACATTCCACCAAATCTTTCAAGTCGTGTTGTTATTTTGTGAAATGTTCCTTAGGTACTGATCATGTTGTATATTGCATATTTAGCTGACTCTTTTTTATATTAATGTTAATTTGATCTTTCAGTAATTTTGTGAAAAAATCAACAGTAGTGGCACCATTTTATTCTATTTGATTTGGTTTTATTTTTGTACATGATGATTGATTCTGTTATTTAGAACCTTGGCATGCGCACACATTTGCATCCCAGGGTGTTGCATGTACACTGATGCATGTTGCATTTTTAAGTTTCATTTTCTGAAGGCATAATCACCAAAGAAATTTTGCACTAGTTCAATTTTAGCCAATCTTTATTTTTTGCAATTTGTACCTCAACCTTTGGCATTTGTTTCCATTTGAATAATTAGGTCTGGGTGGAACTGAGTGTGTCCTGAGTATTTGACATTGGCACGTTTACTATGAGTCATTTATTGTTTTATATTCATAGGCCCCTCTAATTGATCTGAAAATTCATTACATGAAATAAAATAATATGCCTGGGTTAAAAATTTAAACTTAGTTGACTTTGGTTTAGTTCTTTTTACCTGACAAGTTTCTGTACAATTACAGAAAGAAGCTTGTCATGGAACCTTTTCTTTGTGTGAGTGTTAATTTTTGTTTTCTTTCTTTCTTTTTTTTTGGGGGGGGGGGTTGGGGGTGGGTGGATAGTGGGGGTCATACTGGTTTTCAATTGATTGGAGACTCCTATTATGTTGCACTTTCATCTTTACAATGTTAAGTTTCAGTGTGGAAAGGATACCTTTTTTTTTTTGTTTACTTCATTCGTACTCATTTTGTCGGTTTTGAAATATTGGAAAATGAGGCAATCTACTTGTGCTTGAGGTGGAGTGATGCCAGAATCTGCTAAGTCAACCCAAATAGCAAATTATAGCAAGCATTGTCGTCTTTTTTGTTGCTTTCTTTTTTTCCCGCATAAATGTTTTCTATCAACATAGTTGCAATATAGATTCTTTGCATCTTCACTTTTTAAGTTTCTGGCCTTTCTATGGAGTTGAGAACTTATACTGAATTTTGAATATTTTGTTTGTATTTGACTGCTGTCCCAACTGGATTGAGATTAAGACTTGGTTTAGTAGTGCACCTGTGATGGAGTTTGATAATCTTTAAAGCTTGTTTTAATGTTATTTAGTTGACAGCATGCTACAGGATGGTTCTTGCAGCACGTGCATGATAGCTTGAGACTTCGTGTAATGGTGAGGTTCCTATCAGTATGCCCAAAATCTGGTGCAGCAAAACTCCTAAAAGCTGCTTCTGAAGATTTTGAAAAGTCAAAGAGGGCATGCTTTTATAAAGACGGCTTAAAACCCGATCAACAGGAACACCAGCAAATAAATAAAGGTTATATATAGCAGCTGCACTTACTGATATTTCTAGTTCATATGGAATAGTGTCCTTGGTATCAAGTATCCTACCTATTCTGTTACAATTCTAATTAAGGTATGGGTCTTAGATCCCACATTGGAAGTGTGGGATTTTAGTGTGGGATTGATATGGACTTGGTCTCTCTAATGGTTAGTTTTTAGTCATATTCATTGTGTCATTCTATGCTTCATAGAACATCTTAAATATAGCGACAAGTAATATAAAAATTTCAAATAATTGTGACGAAAAATTATGCATCTTCTCATACAGTTGTGTGTGATCTTATTGTTTCTAGCATGTACATGCTTCTTCCATTCCTCTCTTTTCTTGAAGAAAATAAAAAATTATCATTCCAGAGTTAGAATCTGCCTGTACTTTCTGTAAAAGCTAGTTCAACTTTTCATGCTACGGATGCAGTCGATAGTGTAAGACTGTTGTTTTAGGTAGTGGGGTCTACTATTATTTCCTTTTCTGCTTGCTTTCTCACTTAAAGTGAAATATTGAAAAATCAATTACAATGCAGAAGTTGTTTGTGACGAAACAATTGAGAAGCAAGACAATATTGATGAAGCTGAGGTAGATGACATTGAGGCTGATGATCCTGAAGAGGAATTGGATGCATATGAACTGGATCTGGTATTCAAATATCTGATATATTGCTTTAATGCTCCTGTTTCCTTCTGTAACTTGTTTAATTCTTTTTTATTGTAGGCTGGTGAAGATGATGAAACCTCTCTGCAGCCACATTCATGTATCCTTTATTTTGTTTCGAGACTGCATTGTACAAATAAAAAATGCTGTTTCTGTTCAATTTTCTTTTCTCATATCTAATTTGAAGAGCTCAAGAAGCAATTTTCTGTTATATTCTGGCGGCATTATATCTGTCCCTATCTGGATGTTATTTTGTATATCCTATATTGCTTGGCCGTAGATATGGAGAACAACTCAAGAAGCTATCTTCAAGAGCTCTTTGATAGCTTTCCATCGGCAGATGCTGGTGATGAAAAAATTAAAGATGCTGACAGTAGTGATGGAGAGTATCAAATTTACGAGCAAGATGATTCTGAATACCCTGATGATGATGATGATGATGATTGACAAGCTTATTTTTTTGTCATTGTATACAGGTTTTCTCTTTTACTTTTTCTTTTATTCATTCTTAAATCTTCAATTTTTACAGAATGTCCTTGGCTAAAATCTGAAGCTTTGAAGTTTGAACTTGCATGTTCCAGGTTTGCTAAATTTCAAATGTTGCGCAGCAAAGTTCCAGCAACAGAAGCTCTGGATACTTGTACTTGCAACCTATCACCAGACGGCCAGCCCACACCAGGCTGCTTGCATTACAAACATATTGCTTCAAAGCAAATTCTCCTGGACATGAAAATGGTCGATATGCTGTTATGCTTGGTTTAATGAAAATGACAAGTTGGTCAATATGCTGTCATACTCAGTGAACTAAAGGCGAATGCATCAAGGTATAACTTGAGCATGCAATTTTTTTCTTGTTCTGAATCATAAAAGATTAAAGGAATTGTTATGCGTTCTTATCAAATTGGTGTTAAAATAGGCACTTTTTCAGAATAGAGGAACTTATATTATATTTATAGAGAAGTAATTCTCCAATTTGGGTCAAGGAACATCATCTGAATAGTAATTTCCACGATCACAATTTGTCTGGCTGTTTCTAGTTAATGCTAATGAATTTACTGCATGTTCCAAAGCTCTGTTCCCCAATTTTTTTTTTCACTCAAAATTAACTAGAATAATAACTCTCCTTGTGTAGAATATATTTGGTTTGCAGTACTTGCATTACAGCTCTACAATTGAAATCAATGCATATAGACTGATTCCTCGACGACAACGAAGTAATGCATCTACTGTAGTTCATATTTATTGAACCATTTTACTGGCATAGGCCATCATAATTAAAGAAATTGGAAGAAAAAAAAAATGCTCCCCCACTGTGGTTTCCAGAGTGGCAATTTCGACTCTGCGGTCATTGCCAACTAAAACACGGTGCAGTTTATTGATTTATTTTTCTTATATAGCATTAGATGTTACATCACAGTTACATCGAAAATTGAAATCCTCATTCTTAAAATTGAATTTTTAGTTCTCAAATCTCAATATCTAGAGAAAGAGTGGTGGGCAGAAGAAGAAAAATGACTCTTTTAAGGATCAATTTGGGATTGAGTTTAGAACTGCTTTTGAAAATTGCATTTTGATATTTTTCTTCAATTGTTTTTAAATTGAGAAAAGCTAAAAAAATATAATTTTTTCGGAATCATGATTTTCTAGGCTCCAAATAAAGTAAAAGCAGTTTGACAAAAGTAATTTAATTACAGAATCAAACGAGTACTAAGTCTCTGTCACTGTTAGGGTAAGATATTGAAATAGGACTAAATCATGCATATATAATTTTATATTGGTCTTTTGATTTTGTTTATTGATTAGGTGGGTTTTTTTCATTTTTCATTTTTTTTTTTATAAAGTTCCATTTCAGCTCAAATTACTTGTTAGTGAGGGTTTACAGGCTCTATGAAGGATTCCAATCATAGGTCGGTAAGTGCATCATTTCTGAAGCCAACGATGCATTTGTATTGTTGTCTATCTAGGGACATATTTTTAGTATTTGGGTTTAGGGTTAAGAAAGTAGCAGACCTGTGAAATTGTCTGGCCTTAAGAGTTATGATTTCCAATGAATTGGTTTTGTTTTTAAGAGATCATTTTGGTTTGATGTCCCTCTTTATAAGCCTTTCATTTTTATTTTATATAATCAATGCGAAATTTTTGCGCATTCATGTTTTAACTTTTCCTTTCAAGTGGTAATTAATTATAATCGATGACTCAAGCGAATGGACCATTCTTTGCAAGAACTCATCTAGATCTGACTCATTATCGGCTGAGTCCATAAGCATGCTTGGCGTTAAGAATCCTAGCACTCATACCATATGAAGTTATCTGGCTCAGAAGTCTATTCTAATGATTATATGTGGTATTATTTGAGAAAAATAAATTATATATCTTCAAAGACTACAATATACTAGAAAGTCTAGAACACATTTTCTTTTTTCAGACCAACAATAAATTAAAGTAGCCCAACAAATTAACAATCTCACAAGTCATAATCCATACAAGAATTCACAAATCAAACAAAACATAAACATAAACTAATTAAATTAAGAGTCTCTCAGCTCAGGAATTGATAACGCTGCACTTCTTTCTAATTTCCCCATTAGTACCAGTAAGAACCTGAATTGCTCCCATCCTCTTCATAGACTGTGCAAACTCTGTGAAGAAAGCTCTAGAGTCGATCAATTCTCCAGCAATTTTACTTGCAATTTTATTTGTTAGAAGAGCTGCATCAGATTGAAAAAGACCCTTGTGTTGCTTTAAGATTACAAAGTAATTATTATCAAAGGTTAAAGAGCTGCCAGGATCCATTTCTACAGTAGTGGTTGTGTCCGCTAGATTTTTGCATTTTGTCTTCAAGAAATCAGCATAAGTTGAATTCAAAGAAGGGTCTTGGTCTCCTTTTCCTGTGAAGTTGTATAGCCTGTTGCTGAATAAATTGCAGTGGCCTAATCCAATTGTGTGCGCACCTACACCATGTATACCATTCAAATTTATTATGATCTTGATATTTTTCTTGCTGCATTGAAAATTGCATTACAAGACAAACGCTATATATATTATGTACCTGACAGCACGACCAAGTCATGGACTGTGAGTCCCTTGTTCTTGAAATTTTGCAAGAGAGTGGGGAAGTTGGAGAAGGGTGAAGGAATGTTAGATAAGACTTCGGATGCCAGTGAAACGTTGCCGTCTCTTCTGCCTGTAAGTACTTTCCATAATGGTTTTTTGAACTGCATGAGGCAAGGGATCATTGCATAACTTTAGTAATTCTATTTATGAAAACTTGGATTTGAATTTGCAACTTAACAATCCTAGAAACAATTCAATTCAATAATTAATTTGTATATTTGATCAAACATGAAAATCTCTTATGCATACCTGGAAAGAGACAGAGTCTCTAGCAGCCAAGGCTAAGATGTCTGCACAAGATACAATTCCTGGACATGATTTCTCTATCTCTGATTTTATCTCATCAATAACATCAAACCCTGATAAAGATAGGTTTGGAATTGCATCTTTTTCAGCAGTACTATTTGCAGTTGAATTTATTAAAATGGAGCCATCGCAACCCTAAAATATTATAATTCTGATCAATTAATTTGACATATATAGATTAAAATACATTTTCATTTACATTCATCAATATATCTTTTGGTTATTTGAGCTCTAACTGGAATTTAACATTCTCACTTTCTCACTCTAAAAATAATTCTAATAACATTGAGTTAGAATTTCTTGGTAATTTTAATACCGTTAAGAATAGAAAATAATAATATTTAGTTTAAAGTAAAATTTGTGGATAACAAGAGAAAATATAAAGAAAATAACATATAGGCAATTAATGCATATACAAAAGCATGCATGGAGAAAACAATACTATAGGATTATGGACTAAATTAAGTATATTAATTACAATATAAGTCTCATAATTTAGATAGTTAATTACCATATTTATTTTATGGAGTAATTATTGTAATGACATAATAGGTCACTATTAGTTAGTTGATATGCAATTGAAAATTTATTTCATACTATAGGAATCTTACCCTAAGAAAACAGTCATGAAAATGCATTCTCAAAAACTTCGCAGGCAAGTTGGGGTTGGTTGAGACATGGCTCCAGGTAACTCTTCTCACTATATCCTCTACTTGTGGACAGGTTTTCTTGTAGAATGTTTTTCTCAGACTACCCCCTTGACAAACCCCAATAACACTCAATGCTACTATGCAAACAAAGACAAAAACAGTCTTCATGTTAAATTAATAGACTTTGAGTTGTTCTTCTATATTAAGTAAAGAACTGTGGTATTGTAATTAGCTACTTAATTTCTGTACAATACAGTATAGAAACCAACTATTATAGTTCCTTTTATACTCTTCTAATTGGAATATTTCCATCTAAACTCCAGTTAAGCAATGTATATATATATTATAAAATTAATTCCATGTAACCTCCACAACCCAATCTCATTTTAAACTAATGATAAGTGTTATTTTAACAAAATCGTTAAAAAATCTTTAAAAATAATTTCCATCCTTCTGTAATAATCTAACTATTATTATAATAAAATAGACATTGATTATTGATTATTAATTTAATTACCTCCAATAGTGCAAAAGTTATACATATACAATGACATTGAAAATGAGTTCATTTCTCATTAATTAAATTTTTTAATTATAAGAATGTAAATTATCAGAATTAAAATAAATTAAATCATTAAATCAATGATTGAGTGATGATTAATTGAGAATTATTTTTGCCTCAAGTTGATGTCAACTTCATCACTACTACTAATTTTTAATAATTGTAAGTCATGCCACTTAATTTTCCATGTTCATATTGTATTCTATAAGCAAGTAAACCTAATATATATTATTTAGTATTGCTAAGTCAAAAGGAAAAAAAAAAAAAAACTAGTCAATGTTGCATACAAATAACAATATATTCTTTTGCACATGGCTACTGTTTTTTTTTTTTTTTTTTGGGTAAAAAAGAAAGAAAATAAACTAGATTACACCAAACACAATTCTTTGGATAAGATATTGCAAATATCATGAAGAAGTAATAAGTAATTCCAAAATTTTACGTGGAGCGACTTCAAAATAATGCAACTTAAAATTAAGTTTAGATTCAATTGAACAAGTCAATCCACACTGTAATTCGCCTCTATATAAATATAAGTAACCTGAACTCTTCATTATCTTGTTAAGAGTTGCTTAAACCATTACATGGTTATTATTTTTTATTAATAGTTATTTTGTTATTAGAATTAAAATTATTACTACAAATACCAATTTTTTTAAAAAAGAATTAAGAATATAATAAATAAAATGTTATTTTTTCTTATATATTCTTGATAGTATAATAGTTAACATTTAATTTTAAAGTTGAGAAAAAAAAATAAAGTAATAAAAAAAAAGTGTCAATCTTTTGGGGACATTTAAAAAAGAAAAAAAGTGTAAATTTTTTTAAGATGAAGGTAATAGTTAATTACTTACACCTAGCTAATTAAGATGAGTATAAATAAATTAGTCTTAATTTATTAATTTACTCGAAACTTTATACCCTTTTGCAACTATTCCCTATTTTTAAATTTTAGACAATTTTATTTAAATTTAAAAATTTAATTATAATTATATCCTAAAAATTAAATTAGGCGAAATGTGCACAATGTTTTCTCTTAGTTAGCATTTTTATTTAATAAAAAAAATTATTTCTGAGGGATACATCATTAACTTAATAAAAATAAATTAAAAAATAAAAATAAATCCTAGTCAATATTTAGATTAATATATAAGGCCATCTATTTATTTTTTTAAAATTATATTTTTGTTGTATACAAATTATATATTTACATTTTAATTGTTACAAATTAACTTTTTTGTCCTAATTAAAAAATCTAGAAAATAAACATTTATATTTGTTTGTCCATAATTTTTTATTTTTCTTATTTTTGTTAAATTATTGATTTATTTATTTTTCATATTTTTTTATTAAGTTAATGGGTTCCATATAAAAAAATTTTACTATATAAAGTGCTTATTAGGGGAGAAAATTATGCATATTTCTTCCTTACCCCAATTTAGTTTTTTAAGATACAATTGCAATTAAATTTTTAAATTATGATAAAATTGTCTAAAAATTAAAAATAAGTTATAATTATTAAAAAAAAATTGGAATAAATTTATTGGTTAGACCAATAAATAAATAAATAGATAATTAAGGATTGGCTTGCTTTCAAGTTTCAGCTTCTATTTGACTTAAGACTAATAATTAAGATGAATGATAAATTTGGCTTCAGCTATGCTTAATTTCCTCAATGTGTGCCGTGAAACTTGTGTCTTATCAAACTTGAAGGTAAAGCCGACCAAAAACTATTATTAAATATTTAATGCCATAATAAAAGGGGTACCTTAGCCTTTACTTCTATTTTTCTAATCTTCGTTTAAATTCATAATTAATCAAATTTCTTGCTTGTTTCGTTTGTCTTTTAGGTTGGTTTTTGTGTAGGTGAGATGCAACTAATAGAGTGGTGGAATATAAAAAATGTGCAAATATTAAATGGATAATATGTTGTAGCTTAACAGTAAATAGGATAGAATTAAAAAAAATTATTAAAGGGTAAAAGTTAATATAATAGTAAATTAAATTATTAATTAAAAAAAATTTAAGAGTTAATTAAAAATTAAAAAAATTTACATAATATATAAATTAAAGATTAATTAGTTCCTGATTGTTAATGTATATATAATATAAGTAATAGATTCAAGTTCAAATTTTTCAACCCTAATTAATTAGATAATATGAGACGGAAGGTCTAAATTTATTAATTTGTAAGCGCAATTTTTTTTTTAAATGAATAAGATAATTTAAGAAAAAAATGTATATATATATAGAATGAGAAAATAGAAAAAGAGTTTTTTCATTTTTTGCTTTCAATGAACTACCTACCATATAAAATTAATTTGTATTGAGGACAAAGCAAGCAAAATATATCTTACTTATTAAGGGGTGTTTAACTGAAAATAAAATTTTAAAATATTATTTTAAAAAAAAATTATAGGTCTAATTTTATTTTATTTTTTTTTAAATTTCAAAATAATATTTTATTTTTACATTTAAATACTCAAAAAAATCATTAAGCGATTTTTACATTACAAAACGTTGTTTATAAACTTATTTTAAGTAGATATAAACATTCCCTAAATGATTTTTGTATAAAGTTAACCTTAGAAAAGTTGAATTTAGTAAATAGAGGAGAAACTATAAGAAGAAGAAAGGGAAGACATATGTTAATTAAGGCCATGTTATTTATCAATTTGGTTCAATATTCATTAATTTAATAATTGAACTCATAATACTTACGTGAATTAAATGACTTAAACTATTTTAATGTGATTTCCCTTCTCATTATAAATATTTATTTTTTCTTATTTATAATCAATGAAGGACTCCCCACGTCAAAATTTAATAATATATTATTAAAAAAATAATTTTGTTAGTTTTTAATAATGCAATTGAAAATCTTGTATGATCATAAAAGCAAACCTAACCTATACATGATTTAAAATATGTAATGAAATATTGAAAAAATGAATTACATTAATTAAAATGGTGATAAAAAAAATTATCATTACACAAATTTTAAATGTATTAACATTAAATTAAAAAGATAATCCATCCATAAATAATAGTTCAAATTTTATTTGTGAGATATGCAAAAATAATAATTCACTTTCTTTTTTAAATTAAATTTAGTATTATTTTTTTAAATATATCTTTTAATATACTTATAATTAATCACATTATTTTAAAATATTTAATACTATTAGTAACCATAATAAAGATAAATTAGTAAATAAAATAAAATTTTAATTTTATATCAAAATAAAAGTGGACTATTATTCATGAACGGAGTAATACAAAATTTGAAAACCTACAAACTTATCAACTCAAAAATCACATTCTATACATCTAAACATTAATCTATATATATATATATATATATATATATATATATATATATATATATATATATATATATATATATA
>CANXYC011761665.1:0-16513 GCA_948193065.1 Aleurites moluccanus
GAAAATAGCAAAAGAAATAAACAAAAAGAATAAAATAAACGAAAATCATTTTGAAATATATAAATAAATATATATATATATATATATATAATTATTTAGCCACTTTTGTTGACTTTTAGTCTAATCCTTGATTAATTATAAATTAATCCATTAATTAACTCTTAAGTATTTTCAATTTATTTTGCTATAATTTTTTAATACTCTAGTATTTTCAACTATGTTCATATTGTCCATTCTATTCGATTTAATTCTTATTTAAATTCTATAATTCACTCTAATGTCTATTTTTCATTGTCCTTGATAAATTTTCGGTTATTGCTTCCTGGAGAATTTAAAAAAATTCCTACCCGATTTGGGTTTTCCATTATAATCGTTCGGGTTATTACAAAGAGCTTTAAGAAAAGGAAGGAAAAAATAAAGTGTATAATTGAAGTTTACTAAATAAGGTTAGTTATTTATACATCATTATGCTTGACCATTGCCATAGCATGAATTGATTAAACTCAAGTAAGAATTTCCTTCATTGACCGAATATCACCTTGTCCATTTATCCTTGATCATCCTTTGATTGTTCAAATCTAATTTGATCTATGTAAACTTAGTAGCCGCCTTATGTTAAATTTCAATTTTTTTCTCTCTCTCTCTCTTTCCCTTGTCTTTCTTTATTATTTGTTCATCTATCAATGTGGGTGAAATATACTTTCAGTTTTTACTCTAAATTCTTTGAGGTAAGTCTTTAATTTTTTTTTATGCATTAGAATTGAATTTAGAAGATTAAGAATAAGAATTGAAGATATTATGAGTATAATTTTATGGGATGAAATTATTAAAGTCCATGGGCCCATACATAAGCAGACTTATAAATGGGTAAGTGTTGGAACCCACTTGCACAAAACCCATTGACTTGTGCTAAGTCCAACACCCACTCACTTATAAGTTCTTTATTTATTTTATCATTATTCGATGTGAGATATTTTTCCCAACAGAAATTAGGTTATAATTCTTGAAATTTTAAATAGATTTTTATTAATTGAAATTCATTTAACAATGTATTGTGGTTTAGTTATTATAAGATTACATTGATTATTATATTTACATATGTGAATTACTAGAGATAAAATTAATGAATGATTAAGTTAAATAATTGATATAAATTTATGGGCATTTATTTAGATCTGTGTTAAAAGACTTGATGGATATTAAGTTCACTATTATGCGTATAATTAGAGTTTGATATGAAATTTTATGGTGAAATTTTAATATAATGTATTTTGATACGTCTAATTACTTTAGTTTTAATTTGAACACGATCCAATGGTCGGATCTCTGTGAAGAAAATTTTGAGTATTAACTGTCAATGACTCAATCTGTACAGTTTCAGTTTATTCAAAAATTAATAATTAAATATTAAAAAATAATTCAAGGTGAAATTTTTATATGATGGTCTACTGAATGTTAGGTTTTATATAATTAAATTTTGGAGCGATCTAACGGTAAGATCATTTGTTATTAAATAAATTATAGTGACTTTTTGACTAAAAAAATTTATACATATCAGTATATATTCAATAATTAATTAGGGGTATAAACGATGTCCATTTTAGCTGAAATTTTACTGAAATATAATTAATATATCAGTTCTGTTCTGTATTTTTTTTTAGAATTTTTGGAAAATTTTAAGATAGATTTGTTATGGAGTAATGTTCTTGCTGTCAATATTTAGTCGGTATGTAGGACAACTATATTTGAAATTTATTTTGGTGGTCTTAATGGAGTTTAAATGATGAGATTTTTGGAGAACATATTCACTGTTATGTTATCTGAATGTTATTAAAGTTTATTTTAATTTAGAGTTGTTTTTGGGAGTTTAGAATATATTATGTCTTTGATATTATAATTGATCGTAATTGAGAAAATTTGAATTTGGGTGTGGAGTGACATATCAGTTGCATATCATATAGAATATAATATTTAATTGTGTTAATGCATATTACCATTAGGAGATAAGGTAAAGTTGCTAATATATCATAAATTTATTCAGGTGAAAGTTTGCCTAATCAGCAGAACTAGTAGGATAAGAGTTGTTGTTATTTGATTAATTTGCAATTAGGTGAGGACATGTGTGCTATATATAATAATTGAATAAATAATTAATTACTATGAAATTAATTCTTGTTGTATTGTGTGTATTAGAAGTCAAGGAATAAAATATTTTATGTGTATATATATTTGATTACTACTATGGATTGCTCGAATGAATGTTGTGTGAGATGCTTGAAATTCCTTTTTGATGTGTATTGATAATTTAATATGAGTAATATGAATAGAAAGTCCCCTGCCTCATATATTCTCACTGAGCAATATTGTATATGCTCATTCCTCCATAGTTCTTTTTTTTTTTGTAGGTTATTAGTTAATGGGCGAGATTATTCTTCTATTTTTTCCATCTGAAGTCGAGCTAAGGTCTAGAAAATTTACTTAGTTTATTCTTAGATGATTTCCATCATGGAGTTGGGTTGTAAGTAACCCAAAATCAATATTTTTAATAAATGTATTTTGTTAAGTTATTATTTGAAACCAAACTTCAGTTTTTTTTTATGGTACTTAATCATGAATAATTTGATATGAGTACTTAATTAAGTGTTCATATGTAATTTTATTAGTTATATGTATAGTATTTGTTAGGTTTGTGTGGTTAGATTATGGTCTAATTTCACACCGATCATGACCCCAGATTTAGGTTGTGACAAATAAAATTCTTTAGAATATTGGGATATTATAATTTTTTTATATTTATTATTTAGCCCCTCAACTTTTATTATTTACAAATTTTCTCTAAAAAATTTAATATTTATACTTTAGCCCCAAAATTTATTTTAGATACTACTAATTTCCATAATTTATTTATCATGCAAATTTTAGGTCTCAAAATTAATTTAGTGAAATTCTGTGTTAAATTAGGTATTTTAGGTATAAAATTTGAAATTCATGTACTAAACTGTTATTTTATCTCTAACTGTCTATTTTGGGTATTAGATTGCTATTTTACGTCTAATTGTTTAATTAAGGACTATAAGATCAACTATACTAATTATAAGATCTTATTTATGAATATCGAAAAATTCGGGGTGTTACTAAATTATCGAAATGTAAATTTTGGCTCACAAAAGTATGTTTACTTGGACATGTGGTGAGTAAAGATAGAATTAAAGTGGATCTGAAAAAAGTAGAAGCAGTAGCAGATTGACCACGGCCTACTAATGTTACAGAGGTTCAAAATTTTCTGGGTATGACTGGATATTATAGAAGATTTGTTAAAGATTTCTCCAAAATAGTAGTTCCACTGACTAAATTGACGTGGAAGCAGGAGAAAGTTGTGTGCATAGATGAATATGAGAATAGTTTTCAGACATTAAAGAATTGTCTTACATATATACCTGTATTAGTATTACCATCTGGGACAGAAGTATTCTCTATGTATTTTGATGCATTTAGAGTTGGTTTAGGGTGTATACTAATGTAGAATGGTAGAGTAATTGCATATGCTTCACGACAGTTGAAAAAACATGAGCAGAATTATCCAAATCATGATTTAGAAATAACAGTTATGATATTTGCATTAAAAATTTGGAGACATTATTTATATGGGGAGAAATGTGAAATATACACAGACCATAAAAGTCTCAAATATATTTTTCAGCAGAAAGATTTAAATTTACGGCAGCGAAGATGGGTTGAATTATTGAAAGATTATGATTGTTAGATCTTATATCACCCAGGTAAAGGTAATGTGATAGCTGATGCACTGAGTAGAAAATCAATGGGAAGTTTGACTCATATTGTTAGTTCACGGCGACCGTTGATAAAAGAAATGAAAGAATTGTTAGATTTGAGAGTTAAATTGTACATGAGTACCTATGATCGAAACCAAACTTTGATAGCCTAATTTGTGATCAAACCATTATTGATTGAAGAAATTAAATTATTGATTGAAGAAATTAAGGCAGCACAAGATCGAGATTCATAGATAGTGAAGCTAAAAGAAGATGTGCAAATAGAAGATGTGCAAATAGGAAAAACTCCTGATTTCACGGTGGATAATTATAACACCCCAATTTTTTTTTTTATAATTACACATAGGATCTGGTATCCAAAAAAATAAATAAATAAATTATAATTATATATAGGATCCTAAAATTACTATAATTAATTTTATAGTCTCTAAATAGACAATTAGATGTAAAATAATAGTTTAATCCCTAATTAGACAGTTTTATGTAGAATAACATTTTAGTATCTAATTTTTAAATTTTATACCTAAATTAAATATTTTAACATAGAATTTTACCTAATTAATTATGGAACCTAAATATTTTGTTACATATTATTTATGAGAATTATTAATATATAAATTAGGTTTTGGGGTCAAAGTGTAAATAATAAAAGTTTTGGGGTAAGTTTATAATTATCAAGAGTTTGGGGTCTAATTTATAAATATGGAAAGTGCAAAAAATATCCTATAATTCTAGAAAATTCTCCATTTGACCCAAAAAATCTACATTTCTTTTTCTTGGCTGCCGAAGCCTTCTTCCCCTTACTCTTTATCTATTTTCTTCTTTCAACTCCAAAATTCTTCACCCAAAAATTATTCCAAACCCACAATTAATCAAACTAATTTCTAAATTAATATCTAAACTCATCCTAGCTATCTAAAAACTTCAAGAACTCCTAATTTCCCTAAGCTTGGCCGAAATTCTTATTGTTGTCCTATTTAATTTTTGTTTCATTTTTAGCTCCATTTTTATCTTGTTTCATTTGTTAAATGGGTGAATTTGATGTTTGAATACCCTATTTGTTTTGAATTGTTGTTGAATGATCAAATTGGTTCTTTGGAAGTTAAACCAAACCTTGTTAATTTGATTGAAAAATTGTGCCTACAAAGTGTTTATTAAAATGCCCCTAAGAGCCTAACTTTCAATCCATCAAATATTTTACATTGTACTTAACATCATTTTATACATTGAAGCCTATAAAATATAACCTATCTTAATCATTGAAAATTTGATTTCAATTCATGTGAATTTTCCTAACCAATAGTTATTTGTTTATTTTCTTTTGCCTTACCAAATTGTTGCATGAATTTATTGGTCCATTATAATATTGATTGAATTGATATGATTTTTCCTTAATTATTGATAATAAGTTGAAGTCTTATTATGATCATAACCCATGTATATTATAGAACAAAGACATGGCAGAACTACTGTCTAACGGAATAGTGGGTAAATACTGTCGGTAATATGCATATTGTAATATTATAACTCTAGCTAGGAAGAGTTAAGTTTTAACTATAAGGTCTGATCAACTTTATATTATTATATGAGTTAAAGCTAATTATAAAGTGTAATACCTCAGACTGTAGTACAGTAAATAGTAAGGAAGTAGTGAATTATAGTGATAAAATAATATTAATTAAAGAATAAATAGGCTAAAAAAATAGCTATTGAGGAATATAGAAGAAATTTAAAAATAATTGTTACAGAAGAATTTTAAAGATTATAACCGATATAATTATCGGTAGAGAATTTTTATATATTTTTAAGAAGTTTTTACAGAAATTAATTGAGGATATTTAAAATTAAGATTCTAAAATATTGAGAAAAAATAATATGAGATTCAATATGAAGTTAGAGAGATAAATGGATAGTAAATAAATGGAAATGATAAAAAAATTTGACTTTTTGAAGAATTTATTGGTAGAAGATTTTTAATTAAGTTTCAACAGTAATTTGTGCAAATTTCTTTTATATAATTTAATTATGATGAATTTTTGGATTAATTAAAAATAAATTGAAGTATATATAATATTTAAGGTGAGTGAAAATGGATGTAAAATAAGAGAGGAATTAAGAAACGTAAATTATCGATTTTTAAAATTTTACCGAAACGAGTTCGGTATAAAAATTTTGTAACTACAAAAATTGAATGATCTTATTGAGAATCTTATAATGATGCTATGGTGGTTGACAATTTGTTATTGGAAAAATTATATTATTAGTACTTGAAATTTTTTTAAAATTTATTATTTTAATGTTTAGATATTTTTTTATTCCACAAATTTTTTAATTTAAAAATAATTTTATATAAGTATTTTGAATTATTTAAAGATGAATTGAGGGTAAATGTCATATTTTAAATTAATTTAATAAAAAATATAATAAAATGATAATTTTATTGTACGGACCTAAAATTTAAGAATTATTTAATTAATTTTTCAAAAAAATTGTCCTGATTAATGAATTTCATTATATTACAAAGACTAAATAATAACTCACCTAAAATTTAATTAAATTAAATTCTTGTAAAATTCAAATTTCAACGTCATAAATTTTTAAAAAAAAATGTGATCCATTTTTAACAAAATCTTGCCCAATGACTTCATATAATCAAAAGAATTGTGAACCATTTTTAACAAACTAACCAATTAATATAAAGATTTAATGTCACATCCTCAACTTTTTAAAGATACAAAAAACAAATTATCTTACATTTAAACAGCTTTCTTCAAAAGATTAACGAGGATAATCAAAACAATTAGAATTAAACCCTCAAAAATTTATTTCCAATATCATATAATCATAAAGTGAGGATTATTAATCCCCTAGAACTCTTCATTTTTTATTTTTTTATTTTTAATTGAATTCATTCATTAGCCAACAGCATCAAAACATAACAAATTACAAAGACAAGAAGGGGAGATGAAACCCAACAAGGAGGACAGTAAAAAAGCAGGGAGTTCTTTGCTACCCTGTCTACGATAGAATTTGCAGATTGTTTTACACATCCACTAAATTTTTTAGATTATGTAATGTGTTAGAAATGTAGTTTGGATTTATATGTAATTTTTTAGATTATTTATAATTTGGATTTCAGCATTCGAATCGAAATGAAATTTAGAGAAATTGAATTAATCGAATTGAAATTTTAAAAAATTAAATCGAATTAAATTAAATTAAATAAAAATTTTATAAAATTAATTGAATCGAACCTAATCGACATATTTCAAATCAATTATTCAGTTTTTTAGTTTTTTTAACAAAATAAGTATATAATTATTTTAAATCTATTTTTAAATATATGTATATAAATAAATATAAAATATATATATTTGGGTCGATTAAGTTATTTTAAGTTTTTTTTAAGAAAAATCAAAACAAACCAAATAGATTAAAATTTATAAAAAATACATCGAATTGAATTAAAATTAATTAAACCGACCATTATGTTAGGTTTGATTTTTTATTGATACCATTTTTTACTCACTCCTATATAATAATACGGAAAGAAAAAAATAATGCACATTGACTCATTAAAATATAATTTAATAATAAATATATATTCATTTAAATAATAGAAACATGTTATATTCTATTTTTTCAATACTCAAGACAACTTTTATATATATATATATATATATATATATAATTTCACTTATGTGACTTACTCGCGGGAACAAAAAATCCAATGAATTTTGTTTATGTTTTACTAAATAAACTTGGAAATAAAAAAAAAAAATTACGATCCTTTTGTTATTGATAAATTTTAAGTACTTAAGTTTAATTAGAACTCCAACTCAAGATAGCATGTGACTCCACTATCATTATTATTGCAATGAAGTTACAATCTAAAAGGCAATTGAAATATTTCAAAGAAGAGAACAACCCTACATCATATTATATTGAAAAGGGTCACCTAATTTTATATATATAAAGAGCTTTCATGGGGCAGGAGGCACCATGACCCTTTGGTTTGGTCCCCTCTAAAGGGCATCTCTGTTCCAGGTGTATTCTGCCATGAAAACGCCAACGCACTTGAAAGAAAGAGAAAAACTTCATTGTTTTTGTAGACTTGAACTGTCTTATGTTTTTATTCAAACAATGTTTTTATATTCGGTCTAGACTTTATATCGGTAGAGACAAAAAAATTATGGATCAAAATTTAACCAGGTCAAATTGGAATTGAATTGAATTAATAAAAAAAATTAAATTAATATTATATAGTATATTAATATAAATTTTATAAGCAATTTAATAGAATAAAATAAAATATCTTTAATAAATAATATAAAAATAATTTTACAATTTAATATAATAATAAAATAAATAGGTAATAAAAGTAATAAATTTTTTATATAAATAATTTTTAGTGCTAAACAACTTAAATTGATTTCATATTGAACGGTGATTATTACTATTGATTTTATAAAATAATTTATTTTAAATAAAATAATATATATTGATTTAGACGGTTAATGCTTTGTTAATATTTTATTAGAATTACAAGAAAATTAAAATTAATATTTGTTATTCTAATATATAAGGTAATTGTTATAATAACATTATTCAAATTGCAAAACAATAATTTCATGTAAATTAATTGTTTAAATTTAAAATTTTATAATATTAATGTTGTATAATAATAAAAATATAATTCTAGTATGTATATATATATATATATACACTGATTCAAACTGTCTCACTTTTTCATTAAAAGGTAGAATTTTTTTTACTTATTTTATATATTTAATTAATTAATAATAAAATATTTTAATTAATATAATTTTTTTATTCATTGACATTAATATTTTATTTTCTTTTATATATTATTAACTTATTGCATGGATGAATATATCCACTACACTTGAGTATTTTTCTAGAAGGTGATATGAAAAGCAACTAAATTTGGTTAGAGATCCCAATTCCAGCTGACATGGACAATTGATAAACCAACATAAAGAATTAAAAATCCCAAAACATTAGGGTGAAAGAGAGACTTAATTAGAGGCTGGTTTCTGAATGGTCACACTAATGGGCCATTTCCATTACCCATTAGATTGATTTTTTTTTAAAGGAATTATTATGTATTTTTTACATAATAATCTCTCATGTGATATATTTTTAAAAATTTAAAAAATTTAAAAAATTATAATTTAATAATATTTGATGTAATAAATTTAATAATATATTTTTTGTATTAAATAAAAATCAAATGGGTAATAAAAAAAAATTATATTTTTTAGAGTTTTTTCATATTAGTTGATAGTTTATATACCTATCATATTATTCTAAAAAATTAATGAAATTATTCTTTAAATTAATATTTTTCTGATATGTTTATTTATAATTCATTAAAAACAATAAATAATTATTATAAAATTATTTATAATATTTAAAATAATAATTAATTTATTTTTAAAAATATAAAAAAATATAATTAATATTTTTTATTCTCATAATACTTTAAAATTAAAAAGAATACATATTTATAAAAAGAATTATACTCTTATCAATTTCAACCAAACATGATCTAAGACTTATCAATAATATTTATTTTCTAAGTGGATATAGAAGGAGCCTCTTGGCTTTAATAGTATTTTTTTTTTCACCAAACTCTTAATTTTTAAGTATTAAGAAGAGAAATTAATCTTGAATTTATTATTAAGGATATTATGTATTTATCGTTAAATTATATTATTAAATCTTTAATTATCTTAATAAATAAATAAACAAAAAATACTGTTACATAAGGAAATTTTGAAAGATATTCCAAAGAATTATGTGAATGGTCAATTATATATTGTTCCCATATCAGTACAAGAAGCTGACTAACTGGCTGTAGAGGTAAATTTAAATGA
This sequence comes from Aleurites moluccanus, assembly GCA_948193065.1. Taxonomy (NCBI): domain Eukaryota; kingdom Viridiplantae; phylum Streptophyta; class Magnoliopsida; order Malpighiales; family Euphorbiaceae; genus Aleurites; species Aleurites moluccanus. The sequence goes on from CANXYC011761665.1 coordinate 9,695, forward strand.
AGGAAAAAAAAATTGGTAGACATAAATCCTATTTTACTATAAATAGTCAATAAGATTTTGTTTCACATCCATAGTTAATTTAGGCATAGTTTAACACAATTTATGAAAATAGTTTTTCATATAGGAAAAAATTATTTTTCTAAAAATGATATTTTTAAAAGTAATTAACTGTATGTATGTTTGTATTTGGTAAAATATAATCTAAAAATTACTTATAAACTCATAAGGGTATTTTTATTTATTAATTTTTTAAAATTAGCTACGCATTTAATCTAAAATTCAGCTATTTTGAAAAATTTCAATTTCTAACTTATACAAATAGTTAAATTTTAGCTATGCAGATAATTACTTTTATTAATTTTAATATTTACCAAACATTATAAATTGAGTCAAAATCAGCATTTAAAAAAAAAAAAAAAAACTTTTTCCTTTGCCAAACGGCACTTAATATATTGGGGCCATTAGGTTACGTTCGTTAGGCCCCCTACCAATCATTTAGTTATTGTCTAGTCAAATCTTCACACTCGCCAATTGAGGATTTTCGAAGGCTTTTGAAAAGTTCCATCAGAAGTTTAATGTAAATATTATATAAATACACTGTTTTTTTTTTTTTATTTTTTTTATATATTTAATATATATGTAGTATATTTTTAATATATATTTAGTATATATTATATTTTTGAAAAATTATTTTTAAATATATAATATTTTTGAATTTTTTTTAATAGTAAAAATGAGATTTTTTTTATTTTTTTTAGTATTTTTGAAAAAATCCCAAGTTTAATTGTCTTGTTATTTAAATTTAGTTATTTAATTATTTTTAAAAATAGATTTGATATTAGGTAACACTATAAAAGTGTTATTTATTTATTTATAATATATAATTTATATTACTGAATAATAAACAAAAAAAAAAAAGGAGGGAAATACAAGACGCGTCCTTAATATGCAGTTGTAATTGACAAGAGAGAAAAATTAGGGCCGGCAACAAATTAGGTCATCTTCAAAGTGAATAAAATCTTGACCAAATTGGCCCAATTGATCCGGTTCTCAACTTGATTTCAATTAGAATTCTTTTTTTTCCTGAAAAATTTCGGTTGATTTTCAACTGAATATGATCAATTCCGAAATTTTTCTGATTGGAATTGATTGAAAATTTATAATTTTTTTTGTCAATTCAAATAGATGAATTCTAGCTGAATTAACTTATTTTTAGAGTATTTCCTTAAAAAAAAAAAAAAATTATTTTGGAGTGGGATTAAGTCTTGTTTCAAGGCCAATTGACCTGTACTCCAAATTAATCTGGTCGATAGACTGGATCAAAATCGTGGGATCCACTAAACCTATTTATATTCAAATTTAAGTGGTAAAATAGTTTGAAGATAAAAAAATATATAAAATATTGATGTAAAATTTTGTTTTGATATTCCACAATTCATAATTTTTTTTATTCTCATCCTTTCCTTAATCTTAAATATTAGAGATTTGCAAATCAACACTTATATTATTTATAAATGACTAAAACTATTTATATGAGATTATTTTAAAAATTAAAAATGAAATAATATAATTTTTTTATAAAATTTTAAAATCCTTAAATTAATTTCAAGAAATTAAAAAAAATATATTTTTAAAAATGATAATGAAAACATTTTATGAAAATAAATATTTTAAAATTTTGAAAAATGTTATGAATAAAGATATTTTATTTTAAAATTTTTTAGAATAATCACATGATTTGTTTGTCTTATTAAATATATATATGTACAAAAAAAGGGGCTGAAGCATTGTTCAAACTCCAGAACTAATAGAAATTTCAGCTTATCTTTAGCCACCAAGCCATCTCTATTAATTGATTCTTTATTTTCTTGAAAATACTTATTCAAAATAAATAAATTTAGCACATCTGTTTGGCTAAAAACAGCTATTCAGATGGCTTCCCCTAACGAGCAGAAACTCGACACCAGACAGAGAAGGGGAAAAGCAACGACCAACCTCTGACTGCTACCATCCTACATCACCGCCACCTCCTCAGCTGCAAGTCACTGGCGACCTTAGGAGAAGCGATAGTTGCGCGAACCGTCGGCTAATGGCAGTGCATGTGAAGGAAGAAGGAACCCTGTGTTGAAACCTTTTGATCTCTATTTCGGCATATTTCCACGACCATTTCAGTGGGTCTTAGGCTTGTTGGAATGCTCTCTCCACGAGCTTCCAATTGACCGATAGCGGCAAAGTTGGGCGATAAAGCAAAACGACAATTGAAGCTTTTGGGCTTCTATTCCGACGAATGGCACAAGTGATAAATATTTTTGAACTCCTAGTATTAAGGTGAGTCTGAGCCATCCTCCTCTTCTTCTAGGACCACCGGCAATGGTGACGCGTGGTCGTTCCGGCTGCAACTTTGGCTGTGGTGCATGGGACCCAATTCCAACATCTTTATTTTGACTTTCCAACAGCTTTATTTTGACTTTCCAACGTGTTTTATGAACCTAGTTTGACAGACTTTTGTGTTGGTAAATTCGAAACTCTCAAATTTCACCTTGATGCTTGATTTCGATTCGTTTAGCACCAACAAAAAAAAAATATTTTGGCTATATTTATATTTTTGGAGTTAATTGAGGGTTTAAAATGATTTTAAATGGAGATAAGAATAAGGAAGTTTACTTCGAAAGAATTTAAACAAAAAATTTCTGTAAAAAAAAAATACTTACAAAGATAATTAATTTTTAGAAACTTTTAAATTCATAAATGATTTTTCTTAAATAAAATTCCTTTTAAATAATGTTTTAAACCTTAGATACTTTATGATTGTGATAATGTATAATTGATGAATTGAGACAATTTGGATATTTGCCAAGTTTGGAGGCCTGGGGGCAATTGAATTTCTTGTGCAATAGTATGATGTTATAAGCCCCAAAAGTACTTATTTCTTTTTGTTATAAGGGGTAAATGTCTTAATTATAGGGGAGATTATCCCAAAATTTCGCCAAAATTTTAGTTGTCCAATTAGTAAAATTCTAAAGATCAAAATTAGGTTGTTTGAATATTGATATATTTTATATGTTATAAAGTATAAGCATTTCATACATTTTCCTAACATGTAGATTAATGATATTTCAAGAAGAGCGGGTTTAGATTTCGTCAAATTTGTGTGTGATATCATTTATATAAATATTATAATTTTTTTTTTTGATATGTTTTAATTTATATTCCAATTTAATTATTTAATTTTATAATCTAAATTATATTTTATTTTAATTTTATAATAATATTCTCATTATAAAATATGTTGAAAAATATAAAAATTAATCACGAGATATAAAATATGAAAGAATAAGGAAGACGAAAGAAAATTAAAATAATAAATAAACTAAAATAATAAACGAATTAAAAATATTAATTTTTTTTAATAATAATATATTTTACAATTAAATCGTTTCTTATGAAATAGAAGTGAATAATATATTCTAACTCTCTCATTCATTGCACTTAGTATATAATATATGAAATGGAGTGAGTAATATGGCAAGTGACATGACAATTACTTAAGAGTCTATATTGTATAGACAATTCATACATTTTCCTAACCACTGGACTATTGATATTCCAAGAACAACTAGTTTAGATTTCGTCAAATTGGTGAGTCATACTATCTATTATTTCCATCCCATAATAAATATTTTAATTTTTTTTTGATATGTTTTAATTATATTTCAATTTAATTGTCTCATTTTTTAATTTAAATTATATATTATTTTAACTTTACAATACTATCTTCATTAAAAAAAAATATATATGTTGGAAAATATAAAAATTACTCCCTCTATCCCCCAAAAGATAATCCTATTTTTCTTTTTTGTCCGTCTCAAAATATAATCTTATTTCTTTTTTTAATATTAGTTTAGTAGGTAAATATCAAATATACCCTTTATTAATTCACATCAATATCATCATGCATATTAATTATATTTTTATTTTTTATATATTGAAATTATAAACTTAGCTAAAAATATGAGTATTTTAATTATTGTAAATATTGAAAAATAGTAAAAATATTGAAAAGTGTATAATAGAAATATTTTAAATAGGGATATTTTAGAAAGAAAAAGATACAATTAATGTGTTAAACTAAAAGAACCTAAATTTCTTAATTCAGGTATAAAATGAAATATGGGATGGAGAGAGTAATTAAGAGATATAGAATGTGAAAGAATTAGAAATATAAATAAAGATTAAAATAATAATGAATTAGAAAGATTAAAATAGACTAAATTTTTTTTCTTAATAATTATATATTTTGCAGTTAAAACGTTTACTATAAAATGGTGTGAGTAATATATTTTATCTCTCTCATGCATTGCATTTACTATTTATATATGAAACGGAGTGAGTAATATGATAAGTGACGTGATAATCACTTAAGAGTCTATATTGCATAGTTAGCACTTTAGTGACTAATATATGACTAAAAACACTTAAATGAGATTGCTTGTAAAAATTTAGTAATTTATCACATTAAAAAATTATTCAGATATTAAAATAATATATTTTAAAAAGTATAAATACCAATAATATTTAAATTAAGCTTTTACTATTAATATAGATATGTAGATTTGTATTTCTAATACATTATATTATACGATAGACATTACTATTAGAGTATCATAACGGAGTTACATATATTATGTTATGATGAGTGTTCAAGTCAATCCCTTTTTTCATTGTGAAATAAAAGAAACAAAAAAAGAACTAACAGCATAATAGCACTAATTAAATAAGCATATATAAAAAGCTAAAAGCAGTAAGATCAATATGTCATTAAATTAACCAATTTAAGGAAAAATAGTAAAAAAATAATAATAAAAAAAAGAGCATGAACACCGAGCCTCAGACCAAATTGAAGCATAAATGAAGCTAGTTAGTCCTGCTAGACAATTTGTAAAGGACAGTTATTTGCAAGATGATCCATTTTCTCGCAATAACAACACCTAACAAAATTGCAGCATCCTCCAGATTCCAACAAATTGCTTGTCTCCTCCTTGACTGTGTGGTTCATACTTGAACTATTTTTTGTGAGGGTTGGGTCGAACCTAATATTTGTTTGTTACGCCTAAACCCAACTCAATCCTACTAATAAAGATTAAATCCATGGAAGGAGAAGTTGATTTCTTCTCAGTAACGTCTCTTGTTCTTCTTGATTCACTAACCTTGTTCAACTAGAAAAAAATAATAAAAATTGATTAAATTAATATTAATTTTGATAGAAAAAAGTTCCAACACAAAAAAAAAAAAAAAAAAAAAAAATATATATATATATATATATATAAATATATATATATTTGTTTTGTAAAAAAGTCATAAAAGTAATAGAGATTTCATTTATGATATTTTATATAAAATGATCCCTTGTCTACTTCGCATTGTAGTTAAATAATTTTAGCAAAATGTATTTGGAGTATTTAGAGCTTGACAAATCATGAGGATACATGACTCCAAAAATTATATATATATATATATATATTATGATGGTCATTAAAGATCAATTTGATTTCGATGAATATCAAAATTTTATCTTTTCACAAATCATAGGTTATATGTACAGTTTTGGTAACAGCTCCCTCGATTGTGTGGTATGACTTGCCATGTAATCTTACTAATCTGAATCAGAACACCATGGCACCCCACATCACGTCACCATTATCAGATTAATAATCTGACTCAATGAGAGGCCCACACTATAGAGAGAGGCTTTCTCTGTGCTTGCGGACTCACCACATAACACGAGGGGGAATGTAAATTTTTTTTTATCATTTTGTTATTTTTCTACCTCTGTCAATCAATTCGAGATCATACCAAACCAATCAATAATAAAATCAATCTTTTTAATTAGAAACCTAATGGAGAAATATAGAGATGCGAGGAAAAACTTGCATATTATTTTTATTGACTTGAAGAAGACTTATGATAGAGTTCCAAAAGAAGTTTTATAATGGGTGTTAGAACGTAAGGAGATATCAATTAGAAATATACAAATTTTGAAAGACATATATGACGGAGTGACGCCTAGTATGTACACGGTTGAAGGAGGTTCAAGAGACATTCCTATATCAATTGGGTTACATCAAGAATCTGCAGTGAGCCCTTACCTCTTTGTGTTGGTTATGAATGAATTAACAAAACATATATAAGAGAAAATATCATGATACATGATATTTGCAGACAACATTGTACAAGTAAATGAGACACAAAAGGGAGTTAATATGATATTAGAGTTGTGGAAGAACATTTTGGAGTCTAAAAATTTCAAGTTAAGTATCCAAGATGGAATACATGCATTGCAAGTTAGTTTGGATGAAATAATATTATCCCAAAGCATTCATTTTTAATATCTAGGCTCAATCCTCCAAGAAGATGAAGGATATTAGCCATATGATGAAAGCTGAATGGTTGAAATGGAGTCTTGTCACAGTAGTTCTATGTGACTGCAAGATTTTCAATAAATTGAAAGGAAAATTCTACCGTATGGCTATTCTGTAACACTCAAATTTTTGTATTAATTTTAAAATATTATTTAATCACAGGGTAATAGTATTTTAATAATGTTTAATGAATATAAAAATAATTTTCAATTGTATAATATTTTATTATCATATAAAGTAAAGAAAAATTAGATTTTTAAGATTTGACTTTTAATTATGAATTTTGGTATTATTTTATTAAATTATGAATTATAAATTATTTAATTATAAAAATTCTTTATTTAGTTAGTTAAATTAATTACTTTATTGTAAATTATTAGTTATTTATTAATTATTAAAT
>CANXYC011761675.1:0-100689 GCA_948193065.1 Aleurites moluccanus
ATATTAATTTTATTAAATAAAAATATTTAAAAATTAATATTTTTATTATCAAATATTTTTTTCATCCCCCCGTCTCAAAAAAAAAAAAAAAAAAAAAAAAAAAAAAAAAAAAGATAATTGATTTAAATTACCTTTATATCAATTTGCAAGTCAAAACTCAGAAAGTTGAGGAAAGCAAATCACATGTGCCATTGCTACTATAAAGAAAGAATAGTAGGGCAAGGCATGTTTTCCCATGAAGAAAAAAGCTTAGACAAACTTCAATAGCACCCAAAACAAAATGTTTAACCACAATTGTTAAATTCAATCATTGCTTGATTCAAAATTTTCACTATAATTAATAATAATATTAACTAAATTTAATTGTTAATTTTAATATTGTTCTTTCAGAAAACACAGAATTAAAGAAATATAGAAAGAGAAACCAATGACCAAACTAAATCTTTGTCTTGGATTTAATTCTCCTCTTTTTAGTTGTAAAAAGAAAGATAGAAAAGGTTAATTAAGCAAAGTTTTTCATTGATGTGGCGTTGACTTAAATCTCAACGGCCATGATTAAGCGTGTGTTGTCTTGAGGAGACAGAATCATAAGGTTTGCTTGCTAAAATTGAAGGGTTGTGATGGTGAGAATAATGGTGTAACTTTGCGTCTGCAATCACTTTGGTGGGTCTCTTGCTATATACCTACTTAATTTTAGTGACACACCCACCCACTAAAAAGAAAAGGGTATGCCAATTTTAAATCCCAGACCTTATAATTGTAATGTTAACTAACAAATGAACAAACAAATTAATATGTTTTTTGAAAGAAAATCCTGTTTTGGATTATTATCAATAATCATGTTTTGTTTTTTCTGCATTAAGTGTTATAATAATAATAATTAATGGTGGTCAGTCATTGGACCATATAGGTTCAAAAATGGAGGGTTGCGATTTTAGCTGATTAGAAGATAAGATGTACAGTAATTGAAGTAGTGGCAATGGAGCAGTGTTCATGTCATGGAGAGAAAGAAAACAGTAAAAGAAGAGATTTTAGGGTTGATGGTTGTGTAGATAAAGTCAAGATTCTCAGACTTGCAGGAGAGATATGTAAATTATATATTGGGGACCCAAAGTAGGGTATGTTTGATATTTGCTAGTTGAGCCATATTTAAGAAAAATGTTATATATTTTATAATTTTTAAAATATTATAACTGTTTTTAAAATAAATTTTGTATATTTTTTCGATTAATTATAATTTTTTAATGAAATATAATTTAAACTCAAAATCTTACTCTTTAAAATTGACTCTAAGTTATTATTAAATAAAATTCAATGATTTAGAAGTTAATTATACATAGAGAATAATGAATGCCCTGCAAGCCTTAGGACCTTGGATACTTTCCCTACCACACAATGAATTTTTTTTTTTTTGTCAATATTAATATATGTGAAATAGGTATGAAATTTGCATTATATTTATCCTTATTATTTTTTAGGGCAATTGTTGAAATGGGTGTCCTATTTGTAGGACATAGCCTTTTGGTTTATATTATAATATACTTGCACTGAGTAACTGCATTGTAAAGAGAGTGAAGACTAAGAAACAGACATGTATATATAGCTACTTGGTGGTTTGCTAGGAAGACCAAAAACAACAGTTGAGACCACAGTCAAATGATGACGCATGAAAAAAAAAAAAAAAAAAAAAGAAGAAGAAGAAGAATGGGTAACACCTATATATATATATATATATATATATGAACAGTTGATCACTATATAAGTTTTAACCCTTTTTTTTTTGGGCTTTCATACATTAACATATGAATAGAATAGTAGAATATTAATTTGATGTTATATATATGCTTATTGATTAATTAAATTTTGGTTGAAATTTAAATTGATATTTAAACTTGTAATATCATGATTTTGAAGACGCTTATTAAATTCATTGATAATAAATTTTAAAATTTATCTTTAATTTAAAATTATTAATTGTGTTACGAGTTAATACTGCATTAAAATTATATTTAGTTAAAAAACTTAAATTATCATAAATTAATTATTTTTATTTACTTAATTGTTAATTGCTTAAATATTGCTAAATCATTTGTGTAGTTTTCAATAATTAATAAATAAATAATTCTAAAAAATACTCAATTCAGAAACATGAATTAGTAAACCTAAATTGATCAAATATATTTTTTTTTTAAGAAAATAAGTTATATAATTTTTAATCATTCTCATTAATGTTAAATTGTTATCTTTAGATGTTTGAGAGAAATATAACTTATGAATTATTAATACTTAGCTATTTAATATAATGTTACTAAAACTTGTAATTAGTTGAGTTGATTACAATTTACATATCCATTAGAAATTATTGGCAAAGGAATTGATTGCATATAATACTCTATTGGATTGTATTTAATAATATATTAACAATTTTTACAAAATTAATGAAAGCTTTTATTTAATTAGAATTTATATGAATTTTCTTTAAATAAATAAAATAAAATTATCATGGGTTGATTGTGAAATGATGTTTTTTACTATGAGTTATTATTTATAAAATCAATCTAAATAGAAATTTACATGGATTATGTAAAGATGTTGATCACGCTGAAGCTTTAATCTTTTACTTTAGTGGACCACTAATTAAAAACCTTATAATCAATGCAAAAAAATCTTTATGATTAGTGGTAGATTAATTAACTGATTAATCACATTTAATTTAAGGAGTAATTAAATTTCAACTTGAATCGTTTCCCATTTTCTCGTTAGCAACGAGAGGAAAATGAAAAATAAAAAGAAAAAAGGAACAAAAAAAGAAAAGAGGAGGCAGTGGCAGAAGGTGGTATCAGAACATGATCCCTACAAACCCCACAACCTCTTTAGATGGGGACCACACGTCACATTTGTCCTTTTATAATGTTTCAGTTCCCGAGGTGGGACCCTATACACTGACCCCTCCATAGACAAATCCCCACTACCACCGGAATATTCTCTCGCCGATCACTGACTCCTCAGATCCGCCGCTACCACTATTTCCAACATTAAATATTATTTGTCCATCGCCATTGGGAGGCTTAAAATACACTCAACCTATATATAATAATAATAAAAGAAAAATAAATAAATACTAATAATCAATAGACAGAAAGATGGTACAATAATAAAAATGGACCATACCCCATGAATATTGATGAGATTTTATTACTTTTTTTTCATTTTTTTAATGCAAAAATGATGGATATATTTCAAAACTTAGAGCTTTCAATTGGGTATTTGATACTTTATATAGAATGAAATTGATGGCAAAGATAATGCATTTTTTGGCTCTTCAAATAATGTGATTGGATTCATTAGAATGTTATACAACAAATAATTATATATAACATTGAAACAATGAGGAGTAATCTTTATCCAATATTATTTCTTGATGATATTATTATATATAACTGTCAAATTCTTTGAACTCTAATAATTAAATAAATTTAAAATCAAAATATTAATATTGATATTATGCTTATAATAAGTTGATTTTTATAATACAAAATATTTAAGTATTTAAATTGATTATATTTTTTATTATAAATTATTTATATTTTTTTATTTTTAATTAATGTGAGATTATCCTCAAACTATGATCACTTGTAAATATAGAAATATGTTTATATATAACTATAAAAACAAATTACATGAATGAAAATATATTACTGTAGTATTTATTTGAGTATTCTCTTTTTTAGGTTTGATCATTACACTAATAGCATAATTATGTGATCAAGTTAGAAGTTCAATTACATATATTACTTTTCAATCCATTGTCATTAAGCAAGATGTTGCTCGACAATAACATTCAATCTACAATAAACTATGTAAGAGCATTAGAGTGGTCATTTTCTTGTAAATCCAACCAATTCATGTTGATAATTTTAAATATTATAATGAATATATTTTTTAATAAAAATATTAATTTAGTTTTTAGATTCAATTAATAGGAAATTTATTAATTTTTATATATGTTTGGGTGTTATGAAAGTAATATTTTATAATAAAAGTGATAACAAAAATTAGGCTCACCGCACACATAAATTAACCATTAGATAAGTACTTATTATGCGTTCATTATATATATTATCTCAAAATTATGTCAAAATCACTTATATTGCAAGTCTCATTATTATTGTGATTAAGACATAATCAATTTCCTTTGAAAATCTAAGCATTTAAGAAATTTGATTTTGCATTATAAAATGGGTTCAATAATTTTGGAGAAAAGGGCATTTACTTTAATTAAATTCGATTGTTATTTATTTATACTTATTTGTTTTTACTATAATACAATAAAAATAAAATTTTAAATTATTAAAATTAAAAAATATATAAAACTTATAAATTGATATAAAATTACTTTTTATTAATAAATAAATTATTAAAATTAACTCGTAAAATATAATATTTATAAAAAATAAAATAATTAAATTGAAATATATTAAAATTATGAGATAAATAAAATAATATATATATATATATATTTAAAAGAATTGGACTCATTAGACATGCAATTTTCTTTTGCTGGGACCCGTGGCATATGAAAAAGACTAATTAGAAATTAACAACGCGGCCTATAAGTCCACAAAGCGACACCGCCTCTGTTCTTATTTTATTTGGAGACGCTAATATGCACCGAACCGAACTATAGGGGCTTAGTTCTATGCTAAGTTAGTAGGTTAGCATGGGCTTTTATTTATTTATTTTAAAAGCACGTGATGATAGTTTTGTTTTATAATTAATGTATTATTTTTTATTTTTTTTGTAGTAATCATGTAATTAACAAGTAGAGATTTGCATAATTAATTGGCCACTAAAATCTTTGACTGACTGGGTTGCTGTGAATTAATTTAGATAGGGACATGAGATTTTATATTCTTTGGCCTTAGGATGGTGACCTTCTCTTGATAGTATGTTAAAAAAGACACATTAATAATATATCTTAAAAAAATGGATATTAGTAGTCCAAGCTTTACAGTTATCCCATAATATATAAATAAATCAATGATTATGGAAGTTTAAAGATTTAAATTTAAATTTATGATGCAAGTCGTATATATTTATTTATAAATTATGTTTATATATAAATAAATTAATAGTCATATAAATAATATAATTTTTTTTAACGATAAAATAGATAATTTAAATTTATATCTATTATTAAAGTCGAGAAATATATTACTATTAAACTAAACCCAAATTATTACATTTGATGTTACTAACAAAGAAAATAGTAAATAAATATTTAATAATGGATTATAAGAAAATTAATATTCAATACATTTATAAATAAATATTAAAAAAATAATTTTTGAACATACATTCTAGATACAAACCAAGAATAATTCTTAACATTTTAATAATCCTTATTTTATTAAAAAAATCAATTAAAGGCCATTTTATTTGAATAATTTATTCTTGCACTTATCTAATCTAAATTTTCTTTTCTATTTTAAAATGAATTTTAAGGCAAATTTCTCACATTTAGTCCATGTATTAAAGAATTACTTCATATATTTTGTTAATTCTAATTGTCAAAATTTAATCAATAAAATTAGTAGGAAATTCATTTTGTCAATTAATATAACACTTGAGGTTATTTATAATAGACATTTGATTTAGAAGTGCAAGGAAATAATTATCATCTTTTAGTTTTTTTTTTTTAATTTCCAATCAAATGTATATTCCAACAATTTTATATTAAGAGTTATTAACCAATGTCATTACATTTTTAATATGAAGTCCTACTTGTTTGTCCATTACAATGTTTCATACAATTTTTTTTGGGCATATCATCAAATTCTTTTGATACAATTAATTTCATGAATAACAATTAAATCAATTTATGGTCAATAATTGAATAGTATAACATAATAAGATTAATGTTTGTTAATATTGGATTAATTTATTTTATATTATTGATAACAAATCAATTGAAATAAAAGGATGACATTATATACAAAGTTTAAAATTAAAGAATTATGCAATAATAATATCTGTATTTTATTACATATCAATCCTCATTGATTAACAAAATTCTCCAAAACTAAATCATAAATCCCAAATCCAAAACCTAATAAATACTAATCATCACAATTGAATACATTATTTATGCATCATTTTATAATAGTTTCCTACTCTACCTATAATCTTATTTTTTTTTTAATATGAATGAGAAAATCAAATTTAAATTTATTATTTAAATAATACATGTATTTACAATTATATTATGACTTGATTTACCATTATAATTTTAATCTTAATATTATATATACTAATAATAATATAGAAATTTTTTTATGAATTAATACTAAATAAATTAATAATTTTTATTATTATATGATTTTAATTTAAATTAATAAGTTAAATTAATATTTAATTATAATTAATTTTTTTTAATTAATAAAATTCCTGAGATTTAATCTGCTTTAATAATAATAATAATAATAATCTCGTGAGATTTTAGAGACAAACCAAACGAGAAAATCAACTACCATAACCGGCTAAGCCAGTAAAACGACAAAGAAAATAGCAAGCAAAGATCCAGATGGGACCGGTCGCCGGGATAAATGAAGACAAAGATATTAGCATAGTAAATGCTCAAAGATCTCCATTTTTGTCCCGCAAGAATGAAAAAAACAAACACACAGGAGAAAGATAAAGAAAAAGAAACAGAGAGACTGAGAGACAAAACTAAAAACCATACTTTCTAGCTTTGTTGTTTCTTTTATATATATATGTATATATATGGAAACCCATTTGCTTTTGATCCCTCACTTAGCCTCACACTCTCTCACTGACCACTTCTCTGTTTTTTCTTGCAACAAAACACCCTGTTTTTTCAAGAACAGGTTTGTTTGGCACTTCTAAGTTGAAACCCTCCACAAGCTTTAATTAATTGCTCCCTTTCTTTTTCTTGTTTTTGGGTTCTGTTTATTTTTTCTTGTTGCCAAAGAACAGTTTTTTTTCAGACAGAACAGTACCTCATCTGGTTGACTCGGACTGGAATCGTTGAATGTTATGAGTTTGAGATCGTGAAGTGTGGATTTGATAGTGAAATTAAAATGGGTTCTGTTTTGAAGGAGACGCTTATGAGTTTGTGTTGTAGTAATGGGTGGTCTTATGGAGTTTTATGGCGCTTTGATCAGAGAAATAACATGTATGTTTGTTTCTCTTTTGTTTTTCACTTACAAACTTACTTTCTTTTTTGTCTTTACTTCTATGTTTTCTTTGGGGGGTTTTATCTTTTGTTTGGTTCTTTCAAGTTTGAGGCTTTTGGCTTTCTTCTTGATTTTTGCTGCTTTTTTTTTTAGGCATACAAAATTGTGCTGCTTTTTATAATTATGCTATATGCAAATTTGACCTTATATGCTATTTCTGGATTACCATCTTGGTCTAAAATTGCTTAATTTTTTATCGCCAAAAAAAAAAAAAAAAAAAAAAGAGAAAAAAAATTGGCTATTTGGTTGGGATGTGGTTTTTTATGAAAAAAATAATATTGGGGGTGTGTGGAGCGGGTATAAAAAAATTTTTATATAGAAAATTTTCCCATTATTTCATTTTTGTGTTAAACAATTTTGTTAAAAATTTCTTAAATTTTTTACCCAAAAAAAAAAAAAAAAAAAAAAAAGAGCTTAAAAATTGGCTCTTTAAGTAGGATATGTAGTTTTAGTAAATAAATCATCTAGGGAAGTTCTCTTCCTCGTATAATACAATTTTGATATCAGTTCACTGCACCTGGTGCCTACATTATTTACAGGTTTTTATTTGAGATCAGGTTCTTATTTGAGTTATAAGACTTTCATCTTTACTATCTGACCCCAATTCTATGATTAGCTAATAATGGTTTAAGATTTTGACTTCTGGTTTGGGCTGTGTAATATAATGGTATTTTTGCTTACTTTAAAAATCTATTCTTTGAGATGTCACCAGGTTGTTGACTATGGAAGATGCTTACTATGAAGAAGAAATGGGGGCAGTGGTTAACAATATGCTTCGACAGACCCGCATGCTGGGTGAAGGGTAAGCTCAAATTAGTAATTTCCTCTTTGGGTTTAATTTTTGTTTGTAAATTTCCACAATTCATTATTAGGACCATAGTTGTCAAAAAATTATTTTGATTTGAAGCATTACAAAGAAATATCTACTGTACTAATTTTGTTGTCATTTTCTAATAATTCAGGCTTGTTGGCCAAGCTGCTTTGTCTGGGAAATATCAATGGATTTCCTCAGATGCTAACAGTGGAGGAAGTAATTCTGCTGGTTCTGTTGGAAGCAAAGACACCTACCAGGTGCTTCTTATTTTCTTTCTTCTTTAGTCATATTATCTAACATTCAAGTAGTTTCCCGTGGTTTTTTTTTTGTCAAATTAATTAGTTGTGGCTATTGTCCACTTACCTGAAAGGTTTTTTTTTTTCCCGGTTACAGGATGATTCTGAGATTCATTGCCAATTTTCCTCTGGATTAAAGGTGTGGCATTTAAGACTTCTTCTTGAACAACTTGTTTCCTACAGCCATTTGAATCTGTATGACCTTTTTCTATCCAATAATATATGGCCATTCTTACTTACTGTTATTAAATCCATTTGCAGACGATTGCAGTAATTCCTGTGGAATCACGAGGAGTGATACAATTTGGATCCACCAAAGAGGTTAGAATACTGAAAATATATCAAATAATGTTCACAGTCATGCAACTGTATACTTGTTCGGGCAATTTTTTTCTCAGAGTCATTTTTCCATTAAAAAAAAAGGGGAAATAACTTTCAGTCATTTAATTCATCAAGGATGGTTTATAAACTTCCAATGGAAAATAAACTAGTTTTAGAACTTCAAGCATGGGGGCATTTTTGCCTTCCACAGAGTTCCCAAATAGCCCCACTATCTAGTTCTAGTTGTTCTAGCTTAAGTTGCATGGAAATCGATGTCAAATTTGTTAATTAACAGATGCTATATGGATGTCTGATTTACATGGACAAATCAATTTCTATTTGTGCATGCCTTTTTTGTACACAAGATTTTCCAACACCTAACATACCAGGGCATCAAATGAGTGTTTATTGATGTTAATGCAATTACTATTTCAGATTTTGGAGACACCAGAATTTTTGGATCAAACAATAAGATTGTTCGGTGAAATGGAAAATGTAAACGGCCTTACTTCACAAAGCAGCCCTTCATCATCTTTGAATTATGAAAATTGTGATCTAAATGAATGGTTTGCTTCCTTCTGCAATGCTAATATCACACCCATGCATGGTGGCAGCAACAGTGAGCTGATGGAAATAGCTTATAGTTCAATAAATCTTACTCAGTCCTCTGGTTTCACTTCAGATTTTCCACAAGACAAGATGAACCCTTTATATTTGGTTGAATCTCATCTTACTAATCAATTGCAGCCGACAGCTGGTACTGAAGCTCATGTGATACTATCCAGTAATCCCAATACTCAGTTCCATCAGCTGTCCTCACAATATGCGTTCTCTGTTGAGAAGTCAGCTGCTAAAACCCCTTGCATTAGCACTTGGAGTAATGAAGATTCAATATTGACTTCACTGGATTCACGGTTACCATCTGAAATAGGTTTCCAGGATTCTACAAATGTTTTTTCAATAAAGGAAGACTCTCCAGCTTTTTGCAGGCATACAAAGCAGGATTTTCAAGCGAACTCAACTGTTACTTCATTGTACAGTACAGGGGGATCGATTAATGTAGAAAAGACTGGTCAAGAAAATTATGGAAGATCAATGAACAATTGGCATTCTGCTTCATCATATCATGCGAGAGAAGGTGGATTACCAGAAAGAGAAACCAACTTACAGAAATTCCCAGAAGAGTTTAAGCTGGATGATTTTGCAACAGATCTCTCTTCCTGCTTTGTAATGGATAATATTTTTGAGCGGTTTGCATCTCCATCAGAATATGGCATCAGTGAAATGGCAGCCACATTGAATGAGAATCTCTTGCAACCATCAGGAGTTACTTCGGTGTCATCTGGCCTGGTTGGAGATGTTTTACTTGACATTCCATTCACACAACCTGCTAATTCAGTGCAAAGTTCCATCACTGACACGTATTTTTGTGGTGGAGAACAGAAACCTGTAATTGTGAATGATGCTAGCAATAATCTGTTTGAAGGTTTGGGATTGGAATATGAGTCTGGAGAAGCTGGGGATAGCCAAGAAAATATGGTGAAGCCAGTAGTGAGTGTTGGTCACTTGGCTACTAGCACTGGTGTTTCAGAATGCATATCAGAGTTGGATGTTAATTCTACAGTTGCCCCCCGCAAAGGATTATTCTCAGAATTAGGACTTGAACAGCTTCTAAATGGAAGTAATACTTCAAATTACATTACCAACTCTAACATTGATGATCAGTTTTCGTCTGCCAAGAGAAGAAGATTGGAAACTTCATCCCTCAATCAAGTTCATTGCTCTGGTGGAAGCATGACAGTTCAGCCTGCATACCATAAAGACAAGGCAAACAATCTTCTATCAAAAAAAGAAGTGTTCCCAAAATCACAAGTAGGCTTATGGATTGACGATAGCTATATCATTAACAATGGAGGTTCTGCTTTAGCAAAATCTAAGAAGCCTGAGGAGCCTACAAAGGCCACCAGGAAAAGAGCCAGACCTGGGGAAAGTACTAGACCAAGGCCAAAAGACCGTCAGCAGATCCAAGATCGCATCAAAGAGTTGAAAGGGATAATCCCTGATGGTGGCAAGGTATGCAATCTTAAGTCCTTGCTTTAAAGGGAATAATTCTGGAAAGAAGTGTCCCGTTATTCATAATATAATTTTTGCAAAAAAGGCTGGGAATTATTTTCCATCTTATACACTGTTCCCAACAAGATTTTGTCTGTGTCATCATCATAATTTGGCTTTTCTTGAACCTCTGGAACCTTTTCCTCATTTTATGCTAGATGGTTACACATGGAGCACTTTTTTTCTCTAAATAAACCCAGTGGAACCACCCAAAAATAGACAGACAATGATAATTTTCTACCACATGTCTGTTTGGAGATATTGATTGCCGCAGTGATATAGATGTTGATGCTTAAATTACCATATAATAATGAAAAAAATCATTGACATATGCTCATTTGGCTGATGTAACAGTGTAGCATTGATGCTTTGTTGGATCGCACCATCAAGTACATGCTTTTCTTGCAGAGTGTGACAAAATATGCAGACAAGCTCAAACAAGCTGATGAGCCAAAGGTAAATAGTTTGCTTGTTTATTTATTTGTTTATTATATGCAGACATGTAAGTTCACTCATACAAGTAAAACTGCACTTTTATAGCTCATTGCTGAGGAGAGCAAAACGGTTCAGAAAGAAAATGGAAAAAGTGGTGGGGGTGCTACATGGGCACTGGAAGTTGGAGATCAATCAATGGTTTGCCCTATCATAGTCGAAGATCTCAGTCCACCTGGTCTAATGCTTATAGAGGTATGCAAAATGAAGAGACAAGAAATAGTATCTCCTGATAATCTGATATCATTCTCTGCATCTGAACTCATCAAATGTGTTTTTATCTATTCTATTGCAGATGCTTTGTGAGGATCGGGGATTCTTTCTCGAGATAGCAGACATTATTCGGGGATTTGGATTGAATATATTGAAGGGAGTGATGGAAACCCGAGAGGATAAGATATGGGCGCGCTTCATTGTTGAGGTATACAAAGCCGCATTAGCTCATTTTAACTTGTTTTGGTACAACAATGACATGAGAGAATGCTAAGAGAGCTGATGTTAAAATAAAATGTATTGCAGGCAAATACACACATAACAAGGATCGACATATTTTGGTCCCTTGTCCAGCTTCTACAACTAACATCCACAAATGGAATGGATTCAACATATCAGCATAATAACGTTATGAATGGCAAGGTTCCTCTTTTAAACAATTATCAGCAATCTGCATTGCCATGTTCTATCAGTGTGGCTGAGGCATTCCAATGATTGATCTCATAAATAAGGATTTCTAGAGCACCTTGAGCATTCACACATTTTGAGGTACTGCTGTGATTGGTGTACATCATTGATGTAACAGCTGAGACGAAGTGGGAAAAGGAAGTTTCCCATTCCATTACGACTACCTTGGAAATGGAAATGAGAAGTGAATACATGCAGTTGAAAGATAGAAAATACTTTCCAAGGAATGGCAAGTGATCCTTTTACTTCTTACATGTTACCAATGGATACTTGTGAAATGTGGTTGTGCAAGACACGATATGCATCCAGTCTGTGGTCCTGGCGAGTTCGGTGGATTTGTATCCAGCTTGCATGACTGAAACAAACACTAGGAACTATATTTGTTTGTGCTTCTAGTTTTCTTAGGTTGCTCCTGCCATAACCTGTTCATAATATTAAGCTTATATAAATTAGCTAGTCATAGGCTAACCACTCATTTGTTTTGCAGCCATCTGTTGTTGTTTTACTAGTATAATAATAGAAATTTGCTCTCCTCTTTTTCTTTGTGAGAATGGTTATGTTATATCTCATTATTTTGCTTTTCAGATTCTAAGTTGATGTTAGATATTGCGATAGATTCTATGCTTGAACTACCAGCAAGCATGTTTGAATTTATATATTTCCAGTGATAGGTAAAACAGAATATGGATCCTTGCGTAGTTTAATTGGGCTACATTAACAGAAATTTTTATCTTTTTTCCTGCCCTTTTGTTGCATTACACTGATTGCTTTTAACATTATCATTATAGGTGTCAGCCATCTCTATATTTTCATTGCTGTTTAACTTAGTTGACAAGAAAAAATCATTCACTGCTTACTTTTCTATGAAGAAAACTTTATCATGCTATCATGAGCCTTCAAGAGTTTACATCTATATTATCCCCGAAAGAAATGTTATAAATTTGGACTGACAATTGTTACCCAAACTTGTGTAATAATTTTTTTCTCAGCCTTCCATCAAATACTTCACTGGCAAATTGTACCTTATTATAGCCTAGAGAGTATTATATTGATAGATTTACTAATTATGAATTTCTCCTCGTCTTGGAATGTATGGCCCGATGTTGTTTAATGTAAACAATTATACTCTAGTAGTCATATCATATGGTCATACACTTGAAATAAACAATTAGGCCTAATCAATTAAGCAATTATAAAACACCCTATGGCAATTAGCAAAAAACTAATCACCAATCACCAGTCAGTAAATGATTCAAGCACCATTCAGTTAATGATTCAACAGTAATATACAGTTAAAGAAAATGATCTCAATTGACATTTGAAATATACAAGACATCTTCTTCTTGGTGGAAATCTTTACTGCAGTCATACATTTATAGGTTAAAGAAACAATCTTTTGACATATGCATTCTTTAATTTTGTTATGACATCTTAATTAAGTTTTCAATTAGAACATAAGATTGATTTACTGAAATCCAAATGTCAGAAATAGCTTCTTTTTGGCATAGTTTAAGCAAAGTACTTTGTGCTATTATGAAAGCTACATCTGTAGGAATGAGAGGCAACTTTTAATAAGCTTTTGATAGTTGAGTTTGCCTTTCAAAACAGTGCATTTGTGGAAAGGCTCTTAGAACACTATTAGAGAGATAAGTGGTGTTTCCATTCAAGTGAAAATCAGCATAAAGCAATTAATTAACAAAAAAAAAAAAATCCTCCTGTTTAATTTAACCCTAATGCTCTAATTTTATAATTAAAGATAAAGATTATAAAAACCAGGCTGTATAGTCTTAGTCATGACCTAATTTGGAGGAGATTAAAGCTTAGTTTTCAGAGATACAGTGTTATTATAATGATGGATATGTTATTAACAGCAGAAACCAATTTGCGGACTCAAAAGGCGTGGCTATGCCACTAATTGGACATGTCTATTCTATATTACATATAATATCCTGGAATTTTCTACATCTGTATTGGCCTCTCCACTTACAATGAATACTATAGGAACGGTTCATAAAAATCAATTAGCATCTATGCAAATTGCCTTCAAAATTAGGCCATTCTTTTAGCCATTTATTCCTTTACACTCTTAAACGACTACATACATCATTATTAAATCTATTTGTAGAACTTTAAGGGTGAACTTAGTTTGTATTTATTGATTAAGTTCGATTTTTGAGGTCAGATTAGAATGTTTTCTCATTTAATTTGAATATGAATGATATGGTTAAATACAATGATAAATAAATTAAGTTAAAAGTAAATAGAACAACTAATTTCCCAATTAGATGTTGAAACAACTAATTTCCCAATTAGATGTTGAACTATACTTGGAAAAATAGAAACTAGAAAAGGAAATGGATACATTTTTCTTTTTGCAAAGCACAAGCATTATGTCTTTAAATTTTCTTTAAATTCCTTTCTAATTTAGTAAGTGTAGAACTGTTAAGTGATACATGACATCCTCCCACTCTTATCTTAAAAATGTTAGAAGATTCCATATCTTACATTAAAGCAGCCAGAGACCAATTATAAATACTTAAGAAATGTTACATTCATTAAATACAAATTAAATAACTAAGATATAAAATTCTCATTTTTCCAAAAGAATAATGACAAATTGTTAGTATATGAGATCAGATATTCAATTTCTAGCATGTTTCTTTTTTTTTTTTAATAAATTTTTTAGGTATTGGAAAATAAAAATTTAAAAATTAAGTGAAAGACATAATTAGTTGGAGCACATAATTAAAACATTGTTTACCAATTTACCAAACAAAATATCAAATGTTATTTAAATGGTTTTATCTTTGACAAGGTGCTCTTCCCTAATTTTCTTATCAGTTGGAGACAGATTAAAGAGGAAGCTGATAGAAAACCCACTTATTACAAACATGAACAGTACAAAACACAAAACTTAAGGTTCTTATGTTCCAACGCATCACAGATGACGTTCCCCTTTTTATTTTAGGTCTTGGTTCTAAATACCGATGTAGTTATGTCTTATACAAACATATATGTGTATATTATTTTATTCGGTGTAAAGACACTAATATATATATTTTTTTTTGTATAACCAGGTTTAATAAAAATCATAATTCATGCATAAGAGGTTAAGTATTATATATTCTATGAGTAATAATAATAATAATAATAATAATAATAATAAAATGCTAAAAAAAATAAAAATTTAACAAGAGTAGAGAGAGAGAGAGTGCTGTCCTACATAATCCAGAACTTTACCTACCAAAAAAAAAAATAAAAAAAAAAAATCAAGAAATGACACTCTAGAATCCCAGAGCCCATTGAATTTGTCTTTTCTTTTATTTATTTATTTATTGTTTCTATTAACAAATTCAACAAGGGACAAACACCAAATACAGCACCTTTATAAATGAACACTAGTTTCTCTTAATTTGCATGGTACGAGGACTTAGGCTTGGCAACTATAGCTTTTTCCAAGTCCTCATTGTCATAGCATATATTTATAACTATTCTTCTTGTTTGTTTCAATTTTAAGACAAACCCACAAAAAGAAAAAATACAAAAAATATGGGTCAGGAGAAGAAGGCAACAAGTGGAGTAGAATGGAAGATAAATATACCAAATGGGTCATCAAAGATTTTAGTACAGGAAGAAGCTGCTGGCTATGCCACTAGACTCTGGCTTGCTCTAAAGGGTTTGATCTTAAAAGTTTCGAACTTTTTTCAGAAAGCATGGGATGTTGGGGTAAATGACCCTAGAAAAATAGTTCATTGTCTAAAAGTTGGGATGGCCCTCACTGTTGTCTCTCTCTTTTACTATATCAGGCCTTTGTATGAAGGTGTTGGAGGAAATGCCATGTGGGCTATTATGACTGTTGTTGTAGTCTTTGAAAACACTGTGGGTAAGTTTGATAATTATATTATATAACATTATAGTTTATTAAAATGATATGATTAGTGACTTAATTAATTAAGCTGATTTATTATATTCTGCAGGTGCAACAATATATAAGAGTTTGAATAGAGTTATTGGAACTTCTCTTGCTGGATTGCTTGCTTTTAGTGTTCATTGGGTGGCTACTCAATCAGGAGAAAAAATTGAGCCTTTCATTGTTGGAGCTTCAGTTTTCTTACTAGGTATGTGATTTAAAAGCAAACTTAATACTGGAGTCGTGCTTTCTAGTTTTAGAGCTTAATTTGGTTTAATCTTTTGCAGCTTCTTCAGCAACATTCTCTAGATTTATTCCTTCTGTGAAACAATGGTTCGATTACGGTGCAATGATCTTTATCCTCACTTTTAGCCTGGTTTCTGTCTCTGGTTATCGGGTTGATAAATTGTTTGGATTGGCTTATCAAAGAGCATCTACCATTATCATTGGCACTTCCTTGTGCATTTTCGTAATCATGCTTATTTGCCCCATTTGGGCTGGTCAGGAGCTTCATACTCTACTTACTAATAATATGGACAAACTTGCCAATTCCTTAGATGGTAAGTGCCTTTCCCTGATAGACACTTCAAGTTTCATTTACAAATGAAAATTTTGTCCTAAAAGTTTCATTTACCATTTCAGGTTGTGTAGCTGAGTATTTCAATGATGATAATGACAATAACAAAACATCTGACAAGAAGTTGTTTGGTTACAAATGTGTTCTGAGCACAAAGGCAAGTGAAGAATCCATGGTAAGTGACAAAATCTAGGACTAATAGAGTTGAAAAAAGTACCATTTTAGATGTTATGTAGGAAAAAAAACAGTTTGAAAGTTCTAACTAGTTTGAAATTTACTTAGTTAGACATCTGAAATTCAGTTTACAAATAAAAGTTAATAACTTTTACTAAATACTTTCAACATATAGTATTTTTCTCATCGACATTTCAAACAGTAATGTCAAATAGGCTAATAATCTATCACAAACTTTTTCTAAAGTTGTGGTTGACACTGTTTCTTGGCAGGCCACTTTTGCTAGATGGGAGCCTGCACATGGCCGTTTCAGCTTCAAACACCCATGGAAACAATACCCAAAGATTGGTGCTTCTTTGCGCAACTGTGCTTACTGCATTGAGGCTCTTACTAGCTGCATTGATTCAGAAAATCAGGTAATTAATCCAAGTTCCAAAAAAAAAAAAATTCTTTCTTTAAAACAAGATTAACCCACAAATTCTTTTGATTCATGCTGACAAAAGTTTCAATAACAGGCCTCGGAGTTTATAAAGAAGCAACTCAGCACTGTTTGCTTAAGAGTGAGTTCCAGTTCCTCCAATGCTATAAGAGAGCTATCAGAAACTATCAAGACAATGAAAAAATCATCCAATATGGATTTCTTGATTGAGGAAATGAACAGTGCTGTAGAAGAACTACAAGAAGCCTTAAGATCTCTTTCTTATTTTTTCAACCGACCTGAAATCAAGAAAACAGAGAAAGGATCTGAATCAACGGACAAAATACCTCTAATACAAGTTATTCCAGCGGTAACTTTTGCTTCTTTGTTAATAGAAATTGCTTCAAGAATCAAAGCCATTGTTAAGGAGGTTGAAGAACTAGCTAACTTAGCTGAATTCAAGGTCACTGTTGAAAACAAGTGCAAAGAAAATCAACCCAACAACAGAATTGAGCTACAACGTCAAGTGAAAGATGAAGAATCTACGAAGGCTCTTCAAAGGGTCTGAGTTTCTGTATTATATTTCTTGTCTTAGTAGTTAGTACTCGTTATTAGGACACCATAACTTGAAAATTCCAATTTGAACTTTTGTTCAAATCTTGTTTAGCCATAGTTTGCAAAATGGCTGTAAAAATTAATGTAACAATCCACAGAATCATACTAATAATAAAAAAAAAAAATTTGACAAATGATATATCGTTTTTGAGCATCAGTAAGGGAAATTTAACTTTGACAAATCATAAATGATATATCCATTAATCTTAAATAAAATGCACTAAAAAAATACAAACGAAAGGATATGTCATTCAAATATTAAGTGCTGAATTAGTGTTTTAAAAATTCAGAACTTGACGTTTCAAAATTATCATTAAAACGCTTAAGAGCTAAAATTTCTGGCCTCAAACTGTTGACGGTCAATCGCTAGCCGTTGATAGCTAATTGCCAGTGGTTGATCACCTAGCTGATTGCTAAAATTTCTAGCTTTTAACTGTTGGCTGTCAATGGCTAGCGCTGATCGCTTATTGCCAGCCACTTGATCAACAAGCTGATTGCTTATTGCCAATAGTGGACAAACTGCTGAATTAAACATGCACTGAATAGTTCGGCCTTCCAAGTTGGAAAGACATCATTTAAATACCTACGACGTCGTTTTTATTTCCTTTTTTTTTTTTTTTAAACCCTCAATTTTAAACGTTTATCCCTAACTCATTGCCCTGACTTCATCAAGACCTACAGCCTCAATCCTCGTTGTCCCAAATTCACAACCACTAAACATCGTCACCGGCTCAAAACCACCGCCTATAGTTCTGTTTCAAGATTTGAAGCAGCCGTAAGCTCCAACGACGGCTTCTGCTCTTTCTGTCGTTTAACTTGTGTGTTATCATGGCAGAGATGAACACAATCATCGCTTCTGAGAAACCTTCCAATCCTTCCCCTCTAAACCCTCCCTCTCGCATTATCTGTCACGTGTATGTTCTTCTTCTTCTTCTTATTCTAATTCATAATTTTTTTTTTTGTTTCCACTCTTTTATCTTACAAATTTATCTCTTTTCAATTGTGCAGGTGCCAGAAGCAATTTTCGCAGTATACTTGCCCCCGATGCAATTCTCGCTACTGTTCACTTCATTGCTATAAGGCATGCTATATAAACATCACCATTCATATGTAGATTTGTTTGTTTGTTTTGTTGATGTTGATTTTGTTTTTCATTATACAGTCTCACAGTATTCGGTGTACGGAATCGTTCATGCGAGAGAATGTAGTGGAGGAGCTTCGTCAAATGCAACCTAATGATGAAACTAAGCGAAAAATGCTTGACATATTGAAACGACTTCATTCAGAAGAAGAGATGGATAGCATGGATAACGATGGTAAGTTCCTTTTTGCTTTTGATTCTGCTATTTTACTTGCAATTAAATTTGATGATATTGCCCAGTATGAGAAACCTATCAATTGCAAAGGGGAGGACTTTTTTGTGCTTTGTTTGCTTTATTAGGTCATATACATAATTGTTGATTGGGGTTCACTATTAGTTACTAAATGTAGAGTTAATAGATTTAGGCATAAGAATATGATAGAGAAATCTCAAATTATCACTTATCAATTTTGGATTTTAGACTAATGATAAGAAATAGTAGTTGATCAATATTCTTTAGGTGAAGATATAAAGTTTATATTTCATCTGAGGATTTACTAAAGCACAGGGGTGGCTAAAGCTGTATACATGTGTAGACTGTAATGTTCCTTTGATTCTATCAATGTGTGATTTTTCCTGTTTACATCCTACTTCAAGGACAAAGAAATTCAAATTTAAAGGTTCAAGCTTAAAATTATGGTCCCCATTTAATATGGGCATTATTAGGGAAATTATAGAGTATTTACTAGTCTTTTTGATTTTAAATTCATTTGTCTAGCTAAATAAATAAGCTGCTGGTATGTTATTTTTTAAATCAGGGGCAATTCTGTAATTTTCAGCTTTGCTGGAAATTCTATTTTGCTTTTTTGAGGTGTCTTTATTTTTAATTTTAAGTATTATTTTGGATCCTTGTTGGTTTAGAAAGAATTTATTTATTTTTAGTTGTTTTAGGAGTCCAAATCCTTATAGGATGAGAACTAATTTGGGGAATCCTTCACTTGAAGTTTTAGGAGTTTTTTTAAGTTATAAATACCTAGAATATTTTTAATTCAATTTTGTGATTGAATTAAAAAAAAGAAGAAGCAATTATGCTATGCAATTCAATATTGGATGTGATGCCATGGAACATTATGTGTGATTCCTGATGAAGTTTAGGTGTGATTCCCAAGGAAGTTTAGATGTGAAATTTTCTTTAAATTTCTATTCATATTACTGTTCATCTGTTAACTATTCCCAATTATTGTTCACAACTCCAAAAGCAGCGCATAACTCTTTGTTCTTGCTTAGTTTTGCATCTTAACCCCTTATTTACATACCTCAACCTTCCACTTATAGTTTCCCACCCATCCTAGTCTCCATATAAACTTGAAATTCACTCTTTATAACCAGCCCTCCAACCTGTCCTGCATCATGACATAATACAGTTTTTGTTCACTTTTCTTTGTTTCATATTTGAAGATCACATAAATTGTTCTTTGAAACTATAGAATTGACTGATTGTCTTTTGAATAAATTTTGATGATATAAGTGCTGTCTTGCCTAATTGTCCTTGTGTTTTCAACAGCTTAAAATTGCATAAATATTGTTTTATTTAATTATTACAACATTTTGACATATTATTATTTAAGTTAGCAATTGCGTGAAAGAGGCTCTTACGCAATTCTTCTCTTGCTTGTTGTCAGATTGTCTTTTATCTGAGGAGACCATTCAAAAGGTTTTGTCTGGTATGTTCCTCTTTATCATTTTACTAGTGGAATTTTTGTTTTGTCTTTCTTCTTATTTTATTATTTTTTAAATGCTAGCTTTCAATTGCTTTTGTATGCCTATCATTCCACCATTCTGATTGTCGATGTTAAGATTAGCCTGTATGTCTTACTGACTTTTGCCTTCTCTAGAGTCAAGGCTATCGCCAGAAACTGATAGAATTCTTTTCCTGCTTGTTTCAGGAGGTTCAGTTAGTTTTGATGATTTATCTGAAGAAGAAAAGAAGCAGTTCCAAAGAGCTGTGGCATCTGGAGAACTTAGCAAGTTGATTGAACCCTGGGATCCTTGGTGGTTGAAGCCTTCTGCCAGAACAATCTCTCTCAGCAAGGATGGAACTCAACTTGTCCAACCACTTGCTGAGCAGGGAGCATCATCGCGGCCTCGGGATGATGGTGCTGGAGAGCAGTCAAGTGAAATTCCTCCTGGCCCTGAAGCCCCATTAACCCCTATTAAAAAGTTTCTCTCTACAGAACCATCACCACTTTTAGCTGTTCACTTGGTTGACATTATTTATAGCTACTGCTTCACACTACGCCTCTACAATGGGGATTGGCAATCAGATGCCATAGGGTCAGCAATGGTGGCCTTGAGTGTCTCCTCCGTCTTAGGTCAAGGTGGGCAGCCAGAAACAGTGATGGAAGCTGTGTCTTGCTGCTTGGAAAAAACTTGTTCTCCCGACTACAGGCATATGGGTGGTTTACAGTTTGGATTTGGTCTCCTTATTGATGTGATATGCCTACTGTCACTAGGGGGTCCTGCTTTAATCTGTGCACTCTGTGATCTTCACAGACTGATTCAGGCTGGAGAAAGAGAGTTGAAAGCTGAGAAATCCAGGAAGTCAACAAGGTTAGAAATCAGAAGCAAGCTGAAGCATGCTGAGAGGAAAGTTTATTTCATCATGTGTTGGGTGCATGAGCAGCCAGGGGAAGCTTGGTCTTCTTTAGCTGCCATTTTAGAGGCAGAGAAAAATAAAGTCATGGAGTTCATAAATGATAAAAACTCTACAAGAATGAAGAACAATACCGAGACGAGGAAAGTTCTGATCGAGGAGATGATGTGAAGCTAATGATTGTTCAAACTTGTAAATCCTGTATAAATTCAGCGTGTATAGACTGTACGCTGGCTACCAGTAGCCAAATCCTTGACCCGTTGAGAAAGAAATTTATTTCTGGTTCAATGATGAATTTTGTTATGAATATGGGATACATTTCATTTTTGTATTCAGCTTCAAATCATTAAAAATAAAATTTAAACACAACATAAGAAGACCTTTCGGGAAATCTCGTCGGCACTGATGATATCATCATCATAAACAACTTTACAAAGTGTTAGCGCTTGGTAACGTTTCTAAATTCTTGGCATAACGTCGTCGTTTTCACCTCTGACATGGTGCCGTTGCGGGACGCTTAGTTGGCCCTAACAATTCGATGGTTAGCTTGATATAAATGAATTAAGTTTGAGAACGCTAAGCTCGTTGGATCTTATGAACAGTTTTTCAAATAGTTCGATTAATAAATTTACCAACAGTTCATATAATTGGCTCGTCAACAGTTAAATTACTATTATTATTATTACATAATAATTTTGATATTTCAAAAAATTTATATGTATTTTAAATATTTTTAAAAAATAAATAAATTATATATTTAATTATATTTTTTTTATTTTTAACAAAAATTCTCTTTATTAAAAAAAAATATTATTACCTTTTTTTAACAATAAAATATAATATTCATTTACTCCATTTCCAAATCATATAAATTTTAATTGTTGAATTAGTAATCCATACTATATTACATTTCTAAGAGATAAATAATTACTATAAGTATTATATAATTATAATTATATTTATATGATATAATAGAGTTTTAGATTAATTTTAGAAAAAAATTTAATATTAAAATTTTATTAATATTATATAATTTAATATTTTATTTTTTAAAAAATATTTTTTTATTAATTAATATCTTTAAAATATATGTAATTTTAATTTTATAATAGAATTTTTTTTTATTAATGAAATATTTTTGAATTATATCAGTTTTAAGTATTTTTTTATAATTATTTTATTAAAAATAAATATTTAAAAATTTGAATATTTTGATGACTTATATATTTATTTTAAAATGAATAGTGTTTAAGTATAATTTAATTATAATTTATTAATTAATTAATTAATTAATTTTAAATATAATTTATAAAAAAATTTAATTAATTAAACTTGAGAAAAAAATATTAAATTAAATTTGAGTAAATTAAATTCAACTCGACTTGATTAACGGTGACATAGTATTTCCTTCCCCCTGATAATTATTTACAGGATCAACATAACGATGTCCAATCTTTAGGTTTGTCATTTTCACTTGCAGCACGACAATGGCACACACGTAATTTTGAAACATAACTATGCCCTTTTCAGGTACCCCGTGACAACACTATATGTAGTATCGACACCGATAATCTTTTTCTTCTTCGTTGATGACCATAAACCCCGAGAAGTCTCCATATCTGGAATCTTAAAGAAACTAAGAAAACAACTGTCTCTGTTGTCAATCAATCGAAAGAAGCCCTAAGAATTCAACGATATAATGGTTGATATAGCCGATAAATTGGCGTATTTTCAAGCGATCACTGGACTTGAAGATCCCGATTTGTGCACAGAGATTCTCCAAGCCCATGGCTGGGACCTGGAACTCGCGATCTCCGCTTTTACCTCCAGTAACAACAATAACGACAACGATAACTACAACACGGCCGCCTTTACCACTACTGCAGCTTCGGCCACCGACACTGGGAGTTCTGCTGTGGAAAATTTGAATTCAGCCTCTCGGGATTCATTTGACCGTTCCGATTCTGGTACTAGAGATGTGGCCGTCGCGGCACCCGGTTTAGCCTGGAAACTCATTACCTTACCTTTTTCTGTGATTTCAGGCAGTATAGGGCTAATATCTGGTGCTGTTGGACTTGGTTTATGGGCTGCTGGTGGTATTTTATCTTATTCGCTCGGAATGGTTGGATTGGGATCGAGTGCTGGCCGGAATGGGGAAGCTGCAGCGCGATTAGTTTCGGTATCCGGAGCAGCTAGAGAGGCCATGGAGTTCGTATCAGTGTTTGAGAGGGAGTATGGTTCTAGAAGGCCGAATTTTGTAACGGAAGGGTTCATGGACGCACTGCAGAGGTCCAGGAACGCCTACAAGTTGTTGTTTGTGTACTTGCATTCGCCTGATCATACGGACACGCCTGTGTTTTGTGAGAGGACTTTGTGTTCAGAGGTTTTCTCTGCTTTTGTCAATGAGAATTTCGTGGCCTGGGGAGGAAGTATTAGGGCTAGTGAAGGATTTAAGATGAGTAATAGCCTGAAGGCTTCCAGATATCCGTTTTGTGCCGTTGTTATGCCTGCCACGAACCAAAGGATCGCGTTGCTTCAACAGGTAAGGATTCTACTGGGCTCTACGTGGAGTGTGGTATTATAATGAAATGAATGACTACAACAAGAATTTTTCACACAGCTGATTGTCTCTCGCTCTTTTTAATTTGATTTTCGAAGCTCTGGTATCTAGTATGGAATAAAGTCATACAATTGTTATTTCGATATGAAAATGGAATACTCCTTAATGACTATTGACTAGACTGCACCAGAAAAACTTTGTAACTTCAAGAGGAGGCTAACAAAGATTCATATGGTTGCCTTCCTTTCCTCTGATACATAGAAGTATTTTCTGTTTTGTTTTTCGCCGTGCTCAGATTTCTTCTGCTAGGAAGGAAGAATTCAAAAGGTTTCTCTGTTGGAAATTAGAATTTTCAACAGCAAGGTGGTTTGTGATTGTACAACCATTGTAGGTAGAAAGAACGATTTTGAAGTGGTTCGCACTCAGTATTTGCTAGAAAATAGATATCTTCATGGTAAAAGTTCCTAGTGGTTCCTTATTAAGATATGGTATAACAGCATTAAGCACAATACTTTCCCTCTCCAAAAAAAATAAAATAAAAGAATAAATAAATAAGCTGCTTCTGTTTGTATTTTAATGGTTATTATATTCAATGTTTGGTTGCCTCTTTTGCTGGGGAAGGCATTTGTGAGTTGGGGTGTCTTTAAGGTGAATGTAAATCGTGAAGTCCTTAAGGTTTCTCTTTGTTTTTGAATAACCTTCTTGCATTATAGTTTTTCAAATGTCTGGGTAAAATGTGTGCAGCTTTTACTTTCTTATTCATTTGGCTTTATTTCTCTTTTCTTTGGTTAGCCGCACAACATGTGATATGTTGGGCATGCTTTGTCCCAAGTTGGTGAACGTTGTTATGTTTGTTTTCTTTAAGCATGGGGAAACATATGTAAATCATATTGATATGTGCTTGGAATCATTCCTCATTGCCACATGGAACTGTTGGTTTTCTTTTCATCAGATAATCATTCAAAATTATCACTCTATTTTAAACAATTTTGCTGTTGTGATGCTGAAGTTACCTGAAGGATAAGTCAAGTGCAAGAATATTTTTAAATTACTTGTTGGAGCACATTTGATTTCAAGTATTCTTTCAAAAATCACCTGCATCTCTAGCACTATGTGAAACAGCCAGTGGTTGTTAACTTGTGATTTTCGTTGAGAGAGAGGGATCTGGCATTTTAGACATGATTACTATTGCACGCAATCCTATTGTTTTGCATTTTTGGTATCTAGTTGTTTGGAAGGTTGATCTTGTTGACTTGATTATAGTTGTTTAGGTGACTCGAGATGTTTCTTGCTGTGCAGGTTGAGGGTCCAAAATTTCCTGAAGAAATGCTTACAATACTACAGAGAGTGCTTGAAGAAAGTGCACCTGTTCTTGTTGCAGCAAGGATTGAAGCAGAAGAAAGAAGAAACAACATGCGGTTGAGGGAGGAACAAGATGCTGCGTACAGAGCAGCTCTTGAAGCTGATCAAGTATGTGTCTCTTTAACTTGAGATCTGTTCTGGTAGTGTAGGCTTGATATGAGTCTTCCTTTGATTTTCTTTTCATTAGCTAAATCTTATGCAATATGCAGCTAATGGTTTTCTCATTGACTTTCCTTTTTTTTATATTTGTTTCTCTGTTCTCTTGTCCTCCTTTACTTATTTTAGGCCAGAGAACAGCAAAGGAAAGAGGAGCAAGAACGTCTAGAGAGGGAAGCTGCTGAAGCAGAGAGCAAGCGAAAGGAGGAAGAAGAGGCTGAACATAGAGCAACCCGTGAAGCTGCAGAAAAAGAGGCTGCTCTGGCTAGAATGCGGGAAGAGAAAGCTTTATCACTTGGTGCTGAACCTGAAAAAGGGCCGAATGTTACACAAGTAAAAAGCCCTCAATAGTCACTTATCTTGTAGTGTTGCATTACTATAACATAGTTTATTTGATTCATTTTTTTTTTTTTTATGTTAATTGGTTGTGTGTTTATTTTAGTTTAGGCTGTTAGCTTTCATACATCATAATCATATGCAAATGAACTTTACCTTGTATGTGTAATCCTGTCCTTATTTTTACTGTGAGTTGTGATCAAGATGTGAATCTCTTGAAACTAATATATAGTTTTGAAACTTCCTGTTATTCAGGTTTTGGTTCGCTTTCCAACTGGAGAACGCAAAGAAAGAAGGTTCCATAGTACCACGACTATCCAGTCTCTTTATGACTATGTTGATTCTTTGGGTTTCTTAAAGGTTGATACATACAGCCTTGTCTCAAATTTTCCAAGGACTGTGTACGGTTCAGAAAAACTTTCTCTGTCCTTGAAAGAAGCAGGATTGCATCCTCAGGCCAGCCTTTTTGTGGAGCTGAACTAGAGAAGTGTATTGCCAAGTAGTGTGATCAAGAGTTGTCCAAAATGGGACGTGCAATTTGAGTACTTTGTTATGTTTCTCTTTTCTATTTCAGCTTTTTGATTAGCAATGATAGTCAGTCAAACGATATAGCTTCCTGGATCCATATTTGGACTTCTCATTTTCCTTAATGGCATATATTCAATCAAAAGGAAAGCAGCGATGGTGGAAAATAATGAGATGATAATTCTGCGCACGTATCAAGTTGAGAAATTCTATTATTAGCTTACCATTACTATTGAATGTAAGAATGGACTGAAACCCATTGATTGATGATTCAATGGTATGCGATGCTGGAAATGAAATAAGTGTCGATAGAAAAGATTACATTGAATGCTATTCGTGGTCTCTTTAGTAGATAAAAAAATATTGGATTCTGTGAACTGTATGCTGTGATAGTTAGTTCGGATTAGCACAAACCAGTCTGTGAGTCGGGGTTGGGCTGCAATATGCTTCTGGGCAAGCGATTTGGTCGCCCATAAGTTTGAAGCAGATAACCCGTTTAAAGCCCATCGGACACCATGTTGATATAGACATTTGTATACTTGTAGTGGCTCACGGAGAAGTTGAGGCCTGCAGCTGCAAACACTAATGCATTTAGTTATTAGTTAGACATTCAATTCCTTGTAAATATTAAACTCTTCATAAAAAATAAAGAAGGTATTTCTTTTAAAAAATTTGAAATCTCTTACTACATTATCTATTTTTTTATACTTCAAATTGACATGTGATCGAGCAATGAAATTATCCAAAATCAAATTGAATTCAATGTTTTAAAGAAAAGTTTCCAAAATCAAATTGGAATTCAAATAGGGGTAGAAGATTATGCAATTTGTATTTTTCTATTTCTACGCCAAAACGGATTTCTACTGTCATTATCATATATATAATATGTGTGTGTGATTAAATTCCTAAAATTTCTATGTTGTGAAAGCACGCGCGTTTAGAATCGCGTGGGGATTGTTCGCCAGACACAGAACTTAATAGAGCTGAGTTGTTTTTCCAACTTCGCTCTCTCTGGATTAGACCTGTAAATTCTTCTGCAGGGCGCCTTGGCTGTTTCAAAGTCTTAAAGGCGATTGCTTTTTTCTAGGGTTTCCTCTATCAAGCTTAATCACAAGTACTAAGAAAAGATGTGGGTAGCGAGATGGCTGAATCTACGGCTGAAGTAAAGATGTGGAAATCGATTCACAAGAAAAATTCGGTGATGAAATTGAAATCACCGGAATCTGAGATGACTTTTTTTATATTTGGATGCCGATTCCGGTTCCTCTCGGCATTCAATTCTTATTCGGTGGCTTGTGAGGCATTCTCTGAACAGCATCAACACAAACAGCTTCGCTTCTTCTATTCATCTTCTTCGCTTCCGATCGCTGTTAAGATCAAACTGCTTTGATAGGGTTTTCATCTCCTTATTTTTTTTCTTTTTTTTTTTTTTATTTTTTTTAGCGGTTCGTGTTTTAGTTTTGGCTCTACTCTCTCTTCGCTTTTGGGGGATTTTACTGTCGTTTTCGTTGATAATGGAGTTTAGTGCGCGTGAGGATGATGGTGAGTTTGCAGAGAAAGATCCGACTGGTAGATACGTTCGGGTATGGATTCACTGAAATTCTTCTCATTTTTTTTGTTTAGTGGCTTAGAAAATTGAATGAATCGAAGAAAAAAGTTTTTTATTTTTATTATTATGTTTTTGTTACTGGAAATTGGTTGTTCAAGCTCAGCTGAACAGAAATTCTGGAATAAATTAGGAAAGGGGAATTAGTTAATATTCATGCTTTTTGTCGTCTAATGAAAGTCAATTTTGAATGGATTTATGATTATGATGACTGGCATTAAAAAGTCAATGGTAATTTGAGAGTAATAATTTTCAATGTTTTGTTTGTCTTACTGGAATTAATGATGATTTGTTGAATTAGCTCTTTACTAGATTTAGCGAGTGATATGATGTTTGTTTTATTTGTTTTTACTCCTTCAGTATGATGAAATCTTGGGGAAAGGTGCATTCAAGACTGTGTATGGTTCTGCACCCTATCTTCTTTAACTTTGCTCTTCTTTCTTTTTTTGGTTCCCTACATTAGTATTAGTTTTCTGAACTTGATATATCTGTTGACTTATTTTCCTGGTTTGATTCACTTCTTATTACAATTAGATACAAGGCATTTGACGAAGTCGACGGAATTGAAGTTGCGTGGAACCAAGTGTGTATTGAAGATGTGTTGCAGTCACATGACCAGCTTGAAAGATTATATTCAGAGGTTCATCTGCTGAAGGCAGTGAAACATGAAAATATCATGAAATTCTGCAATTCTTGGGTGGATGATAAGAACAAGACTATTAACATGATAACAGAATTATTCACTTCTGGGAGTTTGAGGCAGTGAGTTTCTTTAGCTGTTTCATATATGTGTGTGTGTATTTTTTTTTCCATGTTTGTTTGTACCTTGTATAATTCATGGCTTTTTCTTTGGGTTTAGGTACCGTAGGAAGCATAAGAATGTTGATATGAAGGCCATAAAAAACTGGGCTAGACAGATCCTACGAGGCTTACACTATTTGCATTGTCATAATCCTCCTATCATTCATCGTGATTTGAAATGTGACAATGTATTTGTTAACGGAAACAATGGGGAAGTTAAAATTGGAGATCTAGGACTAGCAACTGTCATGCAGCAGCCTACAGCCCGGAGTGTTATAGGTAATGGCTTCAGTTTCTCTGGAATCTGTTTGTCTCTAAAGAAACCATCATATATTGAAAATTCCTATCATTCTTTATTTTACAGGTACTCCTGAATTCATGGCTCCAGAACTATATGAAGAGGAATACAATGAACTTGTCGACATTTATTCTTTTGGCATGTGCATGTTAGAAATGGTGACTTGTGAATACCCATATAATGAATGCAAGAACCCGGCGCAGATATATAAGAAGGTTACTTTGGTGAGTTTAAGTTTAAGGCTCTTTGCAATTATCAATTTAGTGCTCTTTTACTTTTAACCCGGTCTCATAACTTCTGTTATCTTCTTTTATTGCAGGGAATAAAGCCTGCTTCTCTTGGTAAAGTAAATGATCCCCAAGTTAAGCAGTTCATAGAGAAGTGTCTAGTCCCAGCATCTACGAGATTGCCTGCAATAGAGCTCTTGAGAGACCCTTTCCTGGCAACTGAAAATTCAAAGGAACCTGTTTCTGTGTCTTTAAGTTTTCCAGATCTTGTGTCCAAACAAGTAAGCTTGCAGCAACCGGAATCTCATCCCATGGATATTGATCCCAGCCATATGAAGCTTTCGATCAGCTCTTGTACAAAAAGCTTTGATGAGGTTCGGCAGCTTTCACCTTCAGAATTGGAGACGTTTACTGAGAACAATGAGTTCAGATTAAGAGGGGAGAAAAATGATGATAAGACAATTTCATTCACTCTGCGCATTGTCGAACGATGTGGTGAGTTTATCTTCTTTACAACTGTTAGTATGCTACATGTCTTCCTTTAACTGTAGTCTGAATAATGTTGTTCTTGTAACAGGTGGAGTAAAAAATATCCATTTTACTTTTTATCTTGATTCTGATACTACACTATCAATAGCTGAAGAGATGGTTGAACAACTAGATTTGTCAAATGAAGATGTGGCTATTATTGCCGAGTTGATTGATGCCTTGATAATGAAGCTTGTTCCTTGCCGGAGTCCTTCATTTGGAAGTACTTTAAGTATACCAAATGTTTCTTGTGGATTAAAAAGTGATGCAACGACCAAGGTTGTTGGCGAAAATGATTTATTCCCCTTGGATAATGGGAAGGGTCAAGAGACTCAAGAATCATTCTATTCAGACATAACAACTGAATTTCATATGACAATTGCTTCTGATACGAGTACTAACAAGCCCTTGGGATCTTCTGACTGCACTTCTGAGTTGAACACATTTGATTTTGGTTCTGATTTTGTGATGCATGTTGATGGTATTTCTGAGAAATCCATAAAAAATTCTGAGAATCCAGATAAAGATGAGCAGGATGAGCTAAAGCATGAACTCGATGCAATTGATATGCAATATAATCAGTGCTTCCGGGAACTCATGAAGATGAGGGAGGAAGCAATACAGAACGCCAAAAAGAAGTGGACAACAAAGAAGAAGGTCCCTGTTATATGATGTACTAGATTTTCTTAGAATTTCTTTTCTACTTCGCTTTAATGGTGAAAGCCATTAGAAGCAGCCTGTTTTTTTTTTTGGCACCTTTCAATTTTTTCGTTTTTTAATTTGGATGCTCGTTGACAGAATTATTTGTTATCGTTGTTATTTTCTTGTATATAGAAGAATTCTTGCACTCAAGAGTGCAACTTTATTCATTCATTAATGGTTCTTATCCGGTAACTCTTCCAAATGAAGAAGTTATATTGCCGTCCTTATTTAAATGTGTTCTATCAAATGTTTGAATCAAGTGTCGATTTCGAGTGATTTATGGTCTGCAAATGCTATTGATGTTTAATTAGTTTTTGTTTTCTGAAAATCTTTTAAAGGCTTTTGGTGATACTACTTTTTATCAAGGCAGCTTCTGTAAACTCGTACGATTATTTTAGTTAGGAAAACCCTTATTAAGATTCCGCTCACCTACTGTTTATGATTTTAGTTTGCGTGACACCCTTTGATAACGGCTTCACAAATACCAGTGCCATGTATGGATAATCGATTGTTTATCTAATCATCTTCCTATATGTGGAGCAAGACAATTGCTTTCAGAACTTTTTTTTCCCTGGCTAAAAAGTAGGATAACTACTCTGTTAAAGGTTTAATGAGATAATCAAACCAATCATTATCTACCCATTCACTAATCTATTCAGCATGTTCCAGAATTTTTTTTTTCTCCAAGGAAGAAAAGTGCATCTTCTTGACTCATCTTTATACAAAATAGAAATGACATAAAAATATTAGAAACTCCACATATATGAAATGGGCTTGCAAGTGAAAGAAACAACAGGAGTACAGGAACCTAAAATATTAAACAAAAAAAGAAAAAGAAAAACAGAGAAACCTAAAGGAATCCACGTTTGATTCCCCTTGTTAAGAGAATCAGAACATTATCAATGGCACTGGTATTCTCAATCCACATTCAGTTAATAGTATTCTATATTTTGCTATCTAGAAAACGCAACTATTCTATCAAGTTCAGATAATTTTAGAATAGATCTTTAGACAGATTTGAACGCCAAAAACTATTTCTAATTTCCTATTGCAGAAGTGGCAGCTCCAGAGTTTTAGGCATCATATCAGGAGCAACTCCCTGCAATCTTCAAAGAAAACCAAGTTGTTCATTTGCTGTAATCAAGCAGGGAGAAAGCTTGCAACTTTATGGTAAAAAGGTTTCTCCAATAAATTCTCCACTTCTTTCTGAAGAATCAATCCCTTGCGTTCATCTAACTTGCAGCAAATTCATCTTTTTTTTTTTTTCTCACCTAATTAAGCAGCAGGAATATTATTATTGTAATTCACCAGCACAGTCTGGCACTCAAAAGTCTGGACACAAGACACACGACACAAGCTTGATAATACCTCAGTCAGCTTAAGTAACAAGTTTCTCAATTCTCAAATGGTTCGAATACATGTAACAAGAGCCAAAATCCTCTATGAAGTTGTCCTCCTTTTTTCTGCACTTTCGAACCACACATGTTGCAAATTATTTAGCATATTGCTTCAGTCAACTGGCTACTATTGTGACAATACCATCCTCATTAAATGCATAGTTCATCATCAGTCCCCTAAAATGTGTCAAAGTCATAGATAGACAAACACACATGCAAGTGGTGGAGACAACTTCTATACTTTCACATTTGAGTAAAAAAAAATGCTCATAACCATGCATTATATGCATTTTTAGGCCTAAAAGACTTTAACCTGCAACAGGTAATGAGTATGCAATTGCCCCATCAGAACATAATTAAGGCAAATTTCACTAATGCTCATTCTGATAAAGAGAAGAGCATATGGACTTGCATTCGAATTCATCAGCACAACAGATAAGAGCATGATAGAATTATTCATAATTTATTGACAAACTAAACAATATCCAATACAATATCCACACAAGGAACACAACAAGGATGCACATCAAGAAGCAGCCAGATAATATTTGCAATTGATGAGATTTTCCTGGACAAGATGAAAATGTAGTAGCATCCAACAACAGAATGAGAGGTGAACAAAATGCTGTACGAATGCTACCAGTTTTCCTTAACTATTTTTGACTTCTCAAGTATGAACTTTCCTTCTTTGTATTTTTGTGTTTCCTCATAAGCTCGTTCATATTTCCAACCAAGCACCTCGCGACAGTCGCAGCAATAGATATCAGCAACTGTGTGGAGGCCAGTCATTAACTGCCTGTCCTCTTTCTGTCCAACCATAATGTTCATTGCATGAGAGAATAAAAAGGCTCGACCATGTCTTCCCTAGGATCACAATATAATAATTTATTAAATGCAAGAAAAGAAATAGTTGATCATGTGGGTCAAATTAAACAAAAATGTTGAGGTAAACATGTATCAAATGCTTTAAGCAAAAGTCACCTTGAAGCGATGACAAACAGCATAAAAAAAAGCTTTTAGATGTCTAATTGAGTCTAGGTCTGTTCTTATTTATGTTGGATTCTTAGTCCACAGAAGAAATCAAATTCTAAATTTTGAATCTCATTCCGTTTGTTCTTTCACTTTCTGGAGTGCTTTCTGGCAGCCAACTTCATCGAACACAAAAGAGACTCAACATGAAGAATACTCAAATTAGAATCAGCATTAAGCTTTTACCTGAAAAGCCTTAGAAATGACATCATCATGAAGGGCAACATGGTTTCTACAGTTACAGCAACTGTACAATCTTGGGCCAACCAACTCTGCCATTGATGCTAACTTAACAACACTTTCCCACCAATAAGTTCCAACAAACTAAGATCCTTTCAAGGAATACATCCAAATACCACAAAAAGTATTAATTCATTGAAACAAAATCGACTCAACAAAACATAAAAGAATGGAAAGCAAGCAGAAAACTTACTATTTATATCAATCAGCTATACAGCATATCATTTTGAGCTTCTCTTTGCCAAAACATCTGCATAAAGAGATAGCAATGAAAAAAGCAGAAAGATCAATTTGAGTAGAAGAAAAGAACAATAATTGACAAAGAACAATAATAATACCAAGAAAGCGAAACAAAAAACACCCAATTGGAAATGACACGTGAAACGGGTCAAGAAACATGTTGAACCCAGAAACTGAAATTATTTTTCAAAAAATAAGAACACGAGGATTACGAGATTTAAATCAAGATTTTAATCAAACAAAAAAAAAAAAACAATTAAAAGATTTGAACTTTATCAGAAACTCTGCACAAAGATTACAAATTTGGTATTACAGAGATTGTCATTATCTTCTCTTAATGGAGATAAATATTTAGTTAGATAATGAGATTGATTTGGGGAGTTGTGATGTATTAATAAACAAACCTGCCGAAGGAGCCATGGTGAGTGAGCGCGTAAAATATGTTAGAGAGACACAGAGAGAGAGAGAGAGAGAGAATTAGGGTTCTGTTAGCTGTGGGTAAAGTTGTGTCCGAGTTCGGTGAGTGCCTGATCTGAAAGATGACAAGTTGCATTTTGGAGCTTCAAGAAAATTTGACACTAGACTATGTGCAAATTACCAAATCAACCATTTTCTTTCTTTCGTTTTCTCTCTATTTTTTTTTTCTTTTTTACAAAGCTGCCATTAAAACAGAATGCAGTCCAATTGTATTACATGTACTGTGTCAGTCTAGTAAAGAAAGTCATTGCTCTGCTTTTTCTTGGCTTGTTCACCTCTATGATCTATCTACATTTTTTGCCTGCCCTTAAGGCCCCTTACTGTTGCCTACCTTTTTTTCCTCTGTTTACCATTGAAGGTTAATTATAAACTAATTCAATTAATAAAATTTAAATATTTTATTAGAATTTTTTATTATTTTTAATTTAATTTATATTATATATAAAAATAATTATGAAATTCATTTCATTTGTAAGCAAATTTTATTAAAATATATTTAAAATTATAATTTTTTAAGATATTTACAACTCAAATAAATTTTAGTTAAATAAATTTATAGCATTTTTAATTTAAAATTATTTTATTATAGAATTTAGTTGAAATTTAAGTAATTTCATGAAATAGATAAAATAAAAATTTTAAATTATGCTAGATAAAAATATTTAAATATAAAAACAAATTTCTTAAAATTCATTTATACCATATGAACTTTTTAATAATTTATTAAAAAATAAAATTAATTTGATTGCCTTAAAAAATGATGATTAAATTCATTAACCATTTTTTTATTTATTAATATATTACCTTAAATTTTCATACATTATCATTAAAAAAATAATTAAATTACTTGATAAAATTGTTAGCTATTTTATCAAAGACTTTTAAAGACTATAGTCTGTCAGTAAAAAAAAAAAATATTTAATTATTCGTAACAGCTATTACTAGTTATTAGCTGGTGACCGCTAAATGTTAGCTGATAAAATTATTATTAGTCGTTAATAATAAATATTAATATTTATTTTTTTATTTAAATATTATTTATATAAATTAATTTAATATTTTTATTCAAATAAATATTTATTTTTTTTTTCAAAAATACTCAAATTCAAAATTTTTCTAAAAAAACTCCAAACAACAGCCCATTTTACTACATTAAAAAGCTTTATCAAACATTCATTTAATCTAATAAGTGGAATTGTTGGTTATGCTGCTGCTTAAGGGGCCTCAAATATGATCAATAATCATCGTTTGTAGCTATGCCTACTGGTATATCCTTTCCTTTCATCACGTTCATGTCAGAAAATATAATATAAGTGGGCTCATCTGCAACTTGTCTCGTGCACATTATTATGATTTAATATCTTCTTTAGCTAACATCATAATTATTTTTTAGGTCCATGTGGTCCATATGATATATTTTTATTGAAGCTGCACATTATATTTATATATATTTATATTTTTGAAATCTTGATTTCAAATCATGGTTTTTTAAACTCTTGAAATTATTTTTTCAGTTTCTATCAATTGAAGAGTAGTTTCATGCAAAATACAATGCTTTGTTAAGTTTAGCAATGCCATGGAAACTCCAAAACCGTAACATAGACTACCAAGGCTCCAAGTATACAATGGTGGATGTGTATGCAAACGGGGCTCCAAATTATAAAACTACCCACAAAATTGATAGAAAAGAATCTGGTATCTGCTTGGGTTAGGCTGCTTTTAGAATCTCAGGGTATTAAAAACTCGTGTTGACTAGCAGATAGATAGATGGACAGGCGTGCCAAATTAAAAAGTTGGTTGGCAGAAGTCCTGTAACTCCTTTGTTTGGTGAGGCCTAAATCATCAATATTGAAAGGTAAATTCTGTTGTCAGCACGAAAATATAATCAAATATGTTAAAACCATTTTCATTTCATTCTTTTCTAGTTATTCAATTTTAAGAATGCCCTGAATAGATTATTAGATCAACTGTCCTAGCTAGCATGGAGTCCAATTATTTTGAGGCTTAAAATGACTTTGAAAAGGAGAAACGAACACCTAATCATTATTTGGCAAATAACCTCACCTTATATTTCAGTATATGAAGGAAAAATTCTTGCAATTATATCAAGTTATCAACAGAAATATTAAAGTTCCTCCCTTTCTTCTTCACATATTCACTGTTACATTTGTTGCAATTTTGCATTTTTTTGGGCCAAGATTCATCCATTTACATTTGTTATATTGGCCACTTATTTATGCATTTTTTTTAAACACAGGTATTCTTACTATATTTTACGATTAATAGGACTAATCCTATCTCCTAATTATGCATGTTTTTACTTGTATTGCTAAATACATAATCAAGGGTCTTGCAGTTGCTGGTACGTAAACAGAAAGAAAGGGAGAGCAAAATTATGGAAGAAGAAACACCCGAGATCACAGCCCCCCTAAGTAAGTTTCTCTTATATTTTCCTCTCCAATCAGACCCAATTTTTTCTTGAAAGAAATAAACAGTATTTTTATATATATAGTTCACTTATTGTGGGTGTTCTATTGATTTTTGCAGTAACCAAGGATGAGAAAGATGAAGATCCTAGTCACAACCCATCATTTTCCTCATCATCAGAAGCCATTTCTAATTCAGAGATCATCAATCTACAAGAAACAGAGGAGAACTCACCAGTCAAACAAGTAGCCTTAACAGTACCCACCACAGATGACCCTTCTCTGCCAGTCCTCACATTTCGAATGTGGGTCTTGGGCTCCATTTCCTGTGTCCTATTATCATTTCTCAACCAATTCTTTTGGTACCGTACAGAACCTCTATCAATCACTGCCATCTCTGCCCAGATTGCTGTGGTGCCTCTTGGCCAATTAATGGCTTCCAAGATTACAGATAGGGTGTTTTTCAAGGGGACTCGATGGGAATTCACCTTGAATCCTGGACCTTTCAATGTGAAAGAACATGTCCTTATCACTATATTTGCTAACTCTGGAGCTGGCAGTGTTTATGCAATTCATGTTGTTACTGTTGTTAAGATGTTCTATAAGAAGCATATCACATTTTTTGTCTCTTTCATTGTTATTATCACAACCCAGGTTAGTTCTCCTTCATTTTATCATTATTATTTTCACAATTTCATTAGAACCTTTTTTTTTATTGTCTATTTTAGTTTTTTATGGGGTTTGAATGGTAGGTTTTGGGGTTTGGATGGGCTGGGATATTTAGGAAGTACCTGGTGGAACCGGCAGCTATGTGGTGGCCAGCAAACCTTGTTCAAGTTTCGTTGTTCAGGCAAGTTTGACCTTCAAGTTTCTATTTATTTCTAGGATTTACTCATAATGTCTTTATCAGTTTTTTTTTTTTTTTTTTTCTGTTTTCTTTTTAAATTCCTGATGAATATTGAGGATTCCATTCTAGTGAGTTTTAGTGGCCAAAGGCTGGTGATTTGCGTTGACTGGTTGGTATCTTAAGATGATTTTTTTCTTAATTTTAATTAGAATAATTCTCAAAAGAGAAACAGAATCTTAAAAAAGAAACATTAGAGGAGTTGCTATCTGCATTTGAATTATCATGAGTTTGGTGTCAATTTAACTTTGGAACTTGGTGAGGAAGGTGTCATTTTCAATTGTTTTAAGGCCAAAGCTCCGATGCAAAATATTACACAGTAGGGACATTCCCATTGGCATTGCCCTTGTCCTGTTATGTGGGATATATTTTTTTTTCATTGAAGAATGTGTACCTAAGAATATATAGCTCAGTCAGAGAAGTGAGATTGATACCAATTTGTTGGTTAGGATCTGAAATTTTAGATTATTACACAATGGAAAGGTATTTTCTTTCTTTACAAATCTCAAATTCCTGGTGTAAATCAAATTTCATTCAGCTTTCTTGTTGGGTTATCTAACAACAAAATCGGCCCATTTCAGGGCTCTGCATGAGAAGGAAGAGAGGTGCAAAGGGGGAGTAACCCGTATCCAATTCTTTCTAATAGCCTTCATATGCAGCTTTGCTTACTATGTCTTCCCAGGCTACCTCTTCCAAATGTTGACTTCCCTCTCTTGGGTTTGCTGGATTTTTCCAAAATCTGTTCTGGCCCAACAACTGGGTTCAGGCCTTTATGGGCTTGGAATTGGTGCTCTTGGGATTGACTGGTCCACCATCTCCTCCTATCT
Source organism: Aleurites moluccanus (assembly GCA_948193065.1). Classification (NCBI taxonomy): domain Eukaryota; kingdom Viridiplantae; phylum Streptophyta; class Magnoliopsida; order Malpighiales; family Euphorbiaceae; genus Aleurites; species Aleurites moluccanus. The sequence continues at coordinate 38,042 of CANXYC011761675.1, forward strand.
TGGAAGCCCACTTGCCAGCCCATGGTTTGCCACTGCCAATGTGGCTGCTGGATTCATCTTTGTCATGTATATTTTGACCCCAGTATGCTACTGGCTTGATGTCTACAAGGCCAAAACCTTCCCTATATTCTCAGATTCCCTCTTTACATCGACAGGCCAGGAGTATAACATTACAGCTATAATTGATTCCAATTTCCATCTTGATCTTGTTGCCTATGAGAAGGAAGGACCCCTTTATCTCAGCACCTTTTTTGCAATGACTTATGGAGTTGGTTTTGCGGCACTTACTGCCACAATTATGCATGTTGCCCTGTTTCATGGAAGGTACTACAATTTGACCTAAAAGGGTACACTATAATTTTTATTGATGAACTTAATCTAATTTAGTTGTGAACTGTAGGGAGATATGGGAACAAAGCAAAGCAAGCTTTCAAGAATCAAAAGTGGACATACACACAAAACTTATGAGGAAGTATAAACAAGCTCCTGAGAGTTGGTTTGTGTGCATCCTTTTGGCTAACATTGCAGCCACCATCTTTGCTTGTGAGTATTATAATGACCAACTTCAATTGCCCTGGTGGGGTGTTTTGCTTGCTTGTGGAATTGCCATTTTGTTCACTCTTCCTATTGGCATCATCACTGCCATCACAAATCAGGTACTTCATTTCTTTCTGGCATTTGAATAATTAATATTCGATGTCTTCTGATGATGTACTCTCCGTAGCTCGAGATGAAGGAATTCTCGTACACTGAGACACTCTTTCTTAATTTACATACCATTTCTTTTCATGACAGACACCAGGTTTGAACATTATTACTGAGTATGTAATTGGGTATATCTACCCTGGATATCCAGTTGCTAATATGTGCTTCAAGGTATATGGGTACATAAGTATGACACAGGCCATAACTTTCTTGCAAGACTTTAAACTTGGCCACTACATGAAGATTCCTCCAAGAACAATGTTCATGGCACAGGTTAGTCCCTTCAAAAAATTTCAAATTTCCCATTTCCCATTTCCCAAACCAATTAGTTATCCAAAAATTAAATTTTAGTTTGAACTTTTGTTAGGTTGTGGGAACCATCATTGCCTGCCTTACGTATCTGGGCACAGCATGGTGGCTAATGGAAACCATCCCAGATATCTGTGACACAACAGCCTCCAATAGTGTGTGGACTTGCCCTAGCGACACTGTATTCTATGATGCATCAGTGATTTGGGGTTTGATTGGACCTAGAAGAATTTTTGGAGATTTAGGAACATATGAGGCAATCAATTGGTTCTTTCTAGCAGGAGCAATTGCACCAATTCTTGTTTGGCTAGCAGCAAAGGCATTTCCTCAACAAGAATGGATCAAACTAATTAACATGCCAGTGTTAATAGGAGCAACAGGAATGATGCCACCAGCAACAGCAGTTAATTATACTAGTTGGATTATATTGGGTTTCCTATCTGGGTTTGTTGTGTATAGGTATAGGCCAGAGTTGTGGCAGAGATATAATTATGTTCTTTCTGGGTCATTAGATGCCGGCCTTGCCTTTATGGGGGTGCTAATATATCTTTGCTTGGGATTAGAAGATATTAGTGTTGACTGGTGGGGAAATGACCTTGATGGCTGCCCTTTAGCTACTTGCCCAACCGCTAAAGGAGTTGTTGTTGAGGGCTGTCCAGTTTTCAGCTAGAGATATTGTTAGAAGAAGTTAGGGATTCTTTTGCAAATAAGAATTTGAATTTAATCATGAAATTTATGTCTATTACTTGTGAGAATAGAAAATGAATTGATTATGTTAGACACCCAAATATATTCATTCATAAAATTGAAAATAATATTCATCTCAAATAATTATTTTAAATTCATATCATATATTTAGCACCCAAAAAAATAATAATAAAAAATTTAGTCTACAATTAATTAGAATTTCATATCTTAAAAAAAATAATAATAATAATTTCACATGTTATAAAAAATAATTAAATTATAACCTCAAATTACCTTTTGTAATAATATATATATCAACTCCGATATTAAATAAATTCTATTAATAGCATGGTTCCATCAAACGACATATCGTGTGGACTTATATTTCACAATTTCAGAACGACATTCTGTCTGATTTAAATTTGTGAAAGCAGAAGAAAGAGGATAGCCGTCCATCTCTCTATATATATAAGGAGTTGGGTGGATGAAAGTAGAGATGGAACCGTGATTCTTAAAACCCTCACGATTAAAAACGTTAGAACCTAGAAGAGCAGAAAGAGCAAGAAACAGAAGAATCAATGGAGACCCATTCAGATGGCATCAACAACATCAACGATGATACTGCTGTTTCCACCATCAAAAGCCTACGTTCTCAGCTTGAATCTCGCATTGAAACTCAGCACGGGACCCAACTCGACCTCTTAGCCTCTCTTCAATCTCTAGTTCCTAATATTGTCTCTTCTCTTGACCTCTCTCTCCAAATTGTATCTTCCTTCAATCACAAACCCTTTACCCCTACGCCCCCTCTCCCTGCCCCAACTAAAAAAACCGTTGAAATCTCCAACCCAGTGAAAAGTCCCTCTAGTCCTCGCTCTAAGCCTGCAATTTCCAAGCTTCAGAACGCCAAACCGACCCAGTCCAATGGTAATGAAAAATTTAGTATTGATGAGAGTGGGAGTCCATTGTCGTTGGTGAGGGTAATGGTGGCGGAGTGCTTGTTGCAGAGGGTGCCTTTTGATCCAATTGATTCGTCAACAGTGTTGAGGAAGCTTGAGAATGACCAGAATGTGACTGCTGCTGAGAAGGCGGCTCTCAGGGAGGTGGGTGGGGATTCTGGCGCGATTGTTGCGGTGGAGATGGCTTTGAGGTCCATGGCGGAGGAGAACCGTGGGATTGAGCTCGAGGAGTTTGTGGTTAGTGGAAAGTCTAGAGTTATGGTGCTGAATATTGACCGCAATAGGTTAGTTAAAGAATTGCCTGAAAATGCACATTATCAGCAAAATCTAGAGTCGTTAAATTCTAGCGATTTAAATCAGAATCTGAGTCAGAGTAATAATGGTAGTAGCGGGGTTGACGCGAATAACAATGGGGCTTTTGGAATGGGAGGGCCGGTGGTGCAGAGACCAATGCCGGCAGATATGTGGATGAGTGGCGGTCCTGGTGGGGATATGTGGAATGGACCACCTAGGGGAGGAATGTTGGGATCGAGAGGGATGATGATGGGGCCGAGAGGGATGATGCAGAGGCCACCATTGGGTCCAAATAATGTGCCATTGTCAATGCAACAGCAGCAGAAGCCAAGAACTGAGGAGGATGATATGAAGGATTTGGAAGCTTTGCTCAATAAGAAGTCATTTATGGAGATGCAAAAATCAAAGACTGGAGAGGAGCTTTTGGACCTCATTCATCGGCCTACTGCAAGAGAAACTGCTGTGGCTGCCAAGGTACTTGACATTTTAAATTAATTGCCTTTAACCCTTTACTTTCAGTTGTTTATGTTTTGCTATCTTACTTGACTCATTAAGCTATTGGTTTAAATTAATAAGCTGCCATCTATTTTTTTTCTGTAGATAATTTGTGTAAAAGTAAAGTACTTAATTATGCAATAATTTATGGGTTTGAAATAGAAGTGTAAGTTCTGCACTATATCTGTTTCCAATCGCATGGATGGATCCATTTGCCTTGTTTGGAATGTGTTAAAATGCAAATTCACTACAGAATAGGTTTATTCTTTTATTTTTCTCCGTTCTTTAGCTCCTTTTTTCTCTCATTTTTAGTCTGCTATTTACCATATCATTGTTGGTTTCAGTTCAAAACCAAAGGTGGTTCTCAACTGAAGGAGTACTGTTCTGCACTAACAAAAGAGGATTGCAGGCGTCAGTCTGGTTCTTTTATGGCATGTGAGAAGGTCAGTATGATTACATTAGCATAAAACAGTTGTTTATGATCAGGTCATACTATATCTTTGAACCATAACATGCCATTGGCATAGAGGCATATAATCAAAGCTGTGTAGATTTGTCAGGGACTTGGGCAAAAAAACTAAAAAAAACTCTAAATAGTTCTGCTATTTATAAGCGGACTTCACAAGGCTGCCTAGAGCAACTAGATATTAGTTAGCTATTATTGATTGGTTGGACTCCTATTATTGAATCTTTAAGATTTTATCAACCCCCTTCACTATATGTTATGATATTTAAATCTTGATGTTGAGCTAGGTAATCTCAAAATTCTCATGTATTTTACTTTTTTGTTGACGTTGACATAAAGGTCACTCTAATTATGCTTTAGATATAGGGAGGAATTACCCTATTACCTATAAGAATACCATCATAATAACATTAACCATATATCTTCAAAGGTGTCATCACTTGGTGGATTGTCAGAGGATAGAAAACATACACGCAATGAAAATTTTAGTTTTAATTGCCATAAAATTTTTAATGGAATTTAGCAGCATGTTACAAGCTGGTATTTTGTCATGATTTGTTGTAACCTTTATTTAATCATATCCAATTACCATGATGATAACTAAGCATTTTCATTCCTATACATTTACTCTTTACAGGTTCATTTTCGAAGAATTATAGCTCCTCATACTGATGTCAGTCAAGGGGACTGTTCTTTTCTAGACACTTGTCGTCACATGAAGGTAAGGTTCTTCTTCAAGGCAGGCTCTTTTGCTGTAACTCATTTCTTTCTTTTAAGAAAAATAAAATTACTAGTTCATGAGAAATATAATTCTTGTCTTCTTTGATAGACATGTAAGTATGTTCATTATGAGCTTGACCCAACTCCTGATGTGCCACCAATGATGATGGGTGCTGGAGCTCTTGGTCCCCCGAAACCTTTAAAGCCTCAGCGTGCAGAATATTGTTCAGAAGTAGAACTTGGTGAACCACAATGGATTAATTGTGATATTCGCTCATTTAAAATGGAGATTTTAGGGCAATTTGGAGTCATAATGGCTGATCCACCATGGGACATTCATATGGAACTGCCTTATGGGACAATGGCTGATGATGAAATGCGCAATCTTAATGTTCCTGTGTTACAGACTGATGGTCTGATTTTCCTTTGGGTTACTGGCCGTGCAATGGAGCTTGGTCGTGAGTGGTATGTGTTAATGTTTGGCCATTTTCTCTGTGAATTTTGCCTGAGTGGTACATGTGAATACTGGCTCTTGATCATATGTGCATCATAATGTTTCTTGCAGTTTGGAACTTTGGGGGTACAAGCGTGTTGAGGAGATTATTTGGGTAAAAACTAATCAACTACAGCGAATCATTAGAACAGGCCGGACAGGACATTGGCTCAATCATAGCAAGGAGCACTGCCTTGTGGGAATTAAGGGAAACCCAGAAGTAAACAGGAACATTGATACTGACGTTATTGTTGCTGAGGTTCGAGAGACTAGCCGTAAGCCAGATGAGGTTTGTAAACAAATGTCCCAAGTTATATGTAGCCCACCCTATTCCCTATTACTTTTTCTGTTCAGTATCTTTCCAATGTTAATTCTGTAGATGTACTCTTAAGCATCCGATGGATCCATTTTCCTTAGAATTACTATCTAAAAGATATTATGGTTTTGAAGTGTTTTGGAATAATTCATGAAGTGCTTTTGATATAACTATAGTCCAATTTATCAGCGCAAGCCTGATTAATATAAATAAATTGTTGCAGATGTACCCTATGCTGGAGAGGATAAGTCCAAGGACAAGAAAGCTGGAATTGTTTGCTCGCATGCACAATACTCATGCTGGGTAAGTTTTCTTGAATAATATTTATGCTTCTCGGTTTAAGATCCATTTTAGTAATGTTTTTATTTAGCACCAATATGCCAACTTTGGCCAAGTTAAATTTAATTACATGGGGTTGCCAAGAGTGGATAATCATTTGGATCTGGGATGGGCTCCCAAATATGACCTAATTATCATTCTTTATAATTTAGATTTTAGCTTTTAGCTTTTAGCGTTATTTAGGTCTTCTACTCAGGCGAAACCCATATCTCAAGTACGAGTATTTTTTCGTTCACCTATATCTTTTTTTGCTGTTGACTCATTGAACCTATCACTATAAAATAGTATTGTAATTTTGTGTCATTGTAAAAGAGCATTAGATCGCGCGCTCCTTTTTAGCATTTCTTTTGTTTTCTGTCAGGTGGATGTCACTCGGTAATCAATTGGATGGAGTACGGCTGGTTGATGAAGGCTTGCGAGCCAGATTTAAGGCTGCTTACCCAGATGTTGTGGTTCAACCTGCCTCTCCGCCGCGGGTGTCTGCAATGGAAATAGATTCTACTGCTTCTCAAATGAGGAGTCCTTTTGCAGTAACAGAGTCGAAGTCTACAGCAGCACAGTTTGCAGAGCATGCAGTTGCGGATACAACCTATGCTTCGGATGAGAAGCCAATGGCAGTAGATACTGATATGGTTGGCTGAATGTATTTGATTCTCTCATTTAATCAAGAAGCATTCTATTTATAGAATAGATTGTGTTGGTACCAAGGCGTATTCTATCATTTAATTAAGCATCATTCTATTTATAGAATAGTTGGTGTTGGTACCACCAAGATGTTGTATGTAATAGTTCCTTTCCCATACGGTCATGAGATTTGAGGAGGTTGTACCCCCTGGCCATTTTGCCGTCTTTTAGAACAGTAAAGACCTTTTTACCCTTATCATATGTAGTAGAGCATGTAAAAGTCAACACTTACAATAGATTCTGCTTTATTACTATTGGTTTTTAGTTTCTTGGGACAGAAATCATTATAATGCTTGAACGTGATTGTCTTTGGGGTCTGATGTGGTAATCAATGGGTGGTTCTAAGTTCTAACCCATTTTCGAGTTAGAAATTTTGGACTGGATTTGATTTGGTCCAAGCCTATAAATGCTCTCAAGCTCACTATCTTGTGGCCCGACTACTTGACCTCAATAGTACATTGGAAGAAAGACGTCTAATTTTAGACGATTAAAGATCTTGAAGGTGGAATCATTGAAGCCCCACAGAAGATGTGAATGAACCAAAACATGAAGAAGACATCTCATAGTCTGACTGAGGAGAAAGAGAGATACTGAAGAAAAGAGAGGGGCTGTCGGCACAAAGCTAATTGCTAGCTGGCAACTATAAATTAATACAACTGTGATAGCTTGTCTTGGCATTGCAAATAGACACAGTGATATCATGCGATGTTTTTGGATTGTTTTCGTTCTTTTGCTTTTGACATTGGAATTGGTGTCTAATGTTATCTTTTTCATAGAAAAGAAAACCAATACAACATAAAGTGGAAAACCTTCTTTTTAAGTTAACTATACAAGCTCATAGATTCTCTACCCATTCAAATAAGAAAATAAAAATTTGAATACGCCATTGAACATTACAATACCACCATTTTATTCTTTTGAATCCAATCACTGGAAAGAATAATTACAGTACCAAAATCTTCAATTATGAACGACAATATGCTGGACTGTATATATAAAACCAATTAATAAAGTAAAAGAAACATGTATGAATCAATAAATTTATCAATCCTCATCTGGGTTCTTGCAATTATGTCCTTTCACATGAAGCCGTTGATTTTTGCAGAAATCACAGCACCAATAATAGCAGATAACAAGATTGGAAATTTGTTTGTTGGTGAAGAAGAAGGTGGTAATGGGATTGTTCCAAACACAGTAGGGTAAGAGGGCGCAGTATCAGGCAATGCACCAGGACTATAAGAGGGAGAGTAAGCTGAACCATTCCCAGAAAGCACAGAAATGTGTAGCCTCTGTTTCTTTTCACAATGCCCTGGAACCCCACTTGTGAAATAGAACTCTCCATGCGTTGTGATGTTAAATAAAGAATTCCCATTGTTCATAAATAAGATTGGATCTGTCAAGTTGCAGGAGTTATAGTTCTGTTCTGTTACTTGAATCACTGAATCTTGACTTGGTGGGTACAAGAACACTGGGGAAAAAAAAAACAAAACAAGAACTATTAGACCTTTATATCAACAAACAAAACGCCCCAAAAAATAAAGATATAAGAACTTACAAAGTGAATCTCCAATCTTGAAAGTGTGGTATTGGGACCAAAAGGAGTAAACTTTAGGATTTGCTGGAGTGGGAATGCCCCAAGCTTCTAAATCTCCAACCTTGAATTGGTAACAGGAGACTTGGATTTGTACCAACAAAAATAACTGAAAGACAGAAAGAATTAGGAATGCAGGACTTCTAAAAGTGGCCATCTCACCTGCTCCCAAACCAAAAAAAATTTCTCAAATGTAGGACTAGTGAGGCAGGGGCACTGGAGGGTGAAATCTTATTGGCTCAAATACCTTAGACAGATTGTAGAAGCAGAAAAGAACAAATTGATGATGATTTATCCTGATTGCCCCTCTTCCCAGTTCAGCTAGGATGATGGCAAATCATCTGTTCCTTTCAATGGTCGAAACCTTAAATGGTGTGAAATTCCTTTCACCAAGAAAATGAATGGTCAAGATGTGGAGATCACCCTTCACCATATATTAGATTAAAATATTGGCTTGAGGATAAAAAGGGAACCTTGCAAGTTTAGAAGGACAAAATTGGACAGAAATCAATGATAGGGCCAATAATGGCACATGGGCCAGCTGGGAAGTCATCACCCAACTTGACTCAAAATGGCCATGTGTATGGTCTTCCACTTGGAGGGCTTGACGGTGAGAGTGGGGATATGTTATATAAAATGTCCATGAGATTTGTTCATTCAAATCTGTTATCATTTCACGATGTGAAGAGGAGAGGAGAGAACAGTTAGGCTTGTATTCTATCACATGGTTTAACATTGTGATTAAGGCATCTCTACTATGCTAATACTATCATTAGCAAAGCTAATCAGGAGAGACAATGTTTAGAACCAGATATTTGGGTGATATATTGCAGTCAATCAGAAGTAAACACTCTAATTGGGGTAAAAAGTTAACTGATGTTCACACATCCCCTCCTAATCAGTACTTAGGTTACATCAGTATCAATTGCTAAATACTAATGGTTCTTGTTTATCTCATTTTAATATCAAAGTCAATAGCTTTATCAATGAGCATTAACTTGGTGATAATAGAACTTGTCTTTAGAACTGTAAGTTAATTGTGAGTTCATTACTCATGAGTTTGAATTCCAATTGAAACCTAATTAGATCAAAAAAAAAAATAGAAAAAAAAAAAGTGGATAACTTTTCAAGTTCCAAGTTACAAAATGAATCAAGTTTATCACCATTAGACTTCGGCCTGCAGATAAAGAGATGACTATTTTACAAACCTTACTCGTTTTATGTACGGACAAAAATATTTCCAGCGAACAGATTGGTACTTTGAAGAACTGTGATGTCAATGTAAATAGAAAATGCAGTGAAAATCCAGTATAGATGTACATATTGTTATGATCGATCCAGTACACTTACAGGATTGTTCTTTAGTAAGTATTTGAGAACAAAAATGAGTCATAGTTCTTGCCAAATAACAAAAATCTAAAACCTTTTTTTGGTTGACAATGGGGAAATATCTAAAACCTTTATTTTGATATTTAGGACACCATAAAGTTTCTAGCATTAATATATATATCCAGTACTAGTGCAACTCAAGATTACAATAGCACCAGTCAACAAGATTAAAAACAATAACTTTCATCATTCTACGCACCTAAAAATCATTTTCTGTACTGTCAACTGCCTCTTCCCTCATATAATATCCTTGGCACCCTCTTATCAAGTAGAACTTGACCCACACTCGTCTGTTATTGATTGGATTGCAAACAGCTAACCAAGTTGCAGCTCCAACAGCACATGAGGAGTAAAGGCGGTTTCTCACAATCTTTAAAAAAAAATCCCAGAGGTTTACTCCTCTAAATTCAATCAGGCAGTTAGTGGCTCTGCCTCCATTTCTCTCATTGCAGTCCAATCCTGTGATCCTGCAGTGAAACGATTTGCAACTCAAAACTGATATAGCAAACACTTAAAAAACTTGAGATTACTAAAAAACAACCCAGAAAAACATCATAGAAACACAAATTTTAAGGAATAAAAGGAGATATACATGATATACCAGTGTTTGTTCTTTAAACTTGTATGCCATAACATTAGACATGATCTTTCAAATTATAATTTTAACAAAATCTCACACCCAATTTTTTTTTTTTTTTTTGGATCTGACAAAACCCATAAAAGCTTTTATTCAACATTTTTAAATAATTACAATCCAATTCAAATTAGTAACTACATGATAACAACAGCACAACAGGAAAGTGTATATTTTGATTGCATATTTCAGGAGCTGCCATGAACTTGGAGTTATGTTATTTTTTTCTGAGTTTTATGTTATTTTTTTCTGAGTTTTATTATTTATAACTTATTTATCTAAAAGATCCAGGAGCACAGATGGGTTTTCCTTTGCTTTTTTTTGTTCTTTTCTCAGTACAGTGAGTATATGTATAGTCTTCAAATACAAGCAGAAAATGGAGTCCAAGGCAACAAAAACTTACTTGATTTTTGGCTCTCTGCAATAACCAAAAGCCGTCTCTGCAAAAGGAATGCCACAAAGAGGAAAATGGAGCACATGCCAAACATGACAATGATGGGAAATGCATCAACCTTCAAGGAGAAAGGCAAAAACCAACTATTAAAATACAAAAGGAGCAATAATGATGGATGGATATAAAGAAAGCCTTATATAACTTTGCCATAAATACTTAATCATTGCAGTACTATCTCAAAGAAATGATAAAAAGAATGATTATAATGTCACTACATAAGGAACGCACATTGTACAGCACTATGCACACAAATAAGTTGAGAGGAATTCGGAAGAAATTCATGATGGTACTTCTAGCCTCCTCAGGAATATATTGGGACCTCATCTTCATGATAGATGGCCAGAATATACCCACACAGGCCTCAAATGTGCAGAACCCAAAAAGCTGGACACACCCAGAAAATGAGATGCTTCCACCCTTCACTCCAGTTGGTACTATCAAGAACTGTTCAAAAACCAGAGTCAAAAATTTTCTCAACATCCATCTTTTGTATGTTAATATAAAACAAGAGAAAACTAGGGAGTAGTTAGGATTCACTACATACACTTGTTATAACAGGAAGCAGAAGCGCAGCTGCAGAGATTACAAAAACAATCTGCATATAGCTCTCAACTTTGGGGGATGAGCGAGCCAGCAGTCGAGATGCTATGGAGCTTCCCAACATTGAAGCCAGCATGAATGTTGCAAAAATGAAACCATGAGGAATTTCCTCACCGTTTGGGCTGAGAGTAGGAGTCCATAGGAACACAAAGGTGTACATTGAACCTTCAAATAGGGACTGAATAGCGCCCAGCAATGCAATTTTCTCATCTGATTCCATATGGAACATAATATCAATGTAAGTACCCAAAAGATAGGAAAGGGAGAGGGGGAAATTACTATACTGTTATTCTTCTTTTTGGTAAAAGGAACATAATGGAGAAAATTACAAGCATTCGTCTGAATGATGAAACCTAAAAATGACCCGAGTAAAATATTAGGATGGAACTAAAAGTTTGGCATGAAAAAATATTATGGAGAAACATGGAATTTGAGATGAATAACCAATATAAACAATTATACATTTCAGCTCAAATGCTATCCCCATCCAGACAGAGTTCTTTATCAGCATTTAAATATATCTTAGATTTAAATGATTGACAGAAAAACCATTTTAAAATTTGACAATAAAATCATCTCAATTTTTCCCAAGCAGACCATTGAACCAGGTTTTCACACAATGAAACAAAAACTACAGTGTAAACAATGACATCTCAACTTTCCTTTTTACTTGTCTTCTTAAGCAGCTGTAATACAAGATATGGGCATATGGCAGTGACCATAAGTTTTCAATTGACTCGAATTTCATTAACCAATAGTATGTAACAAGCTAAAGCATGAAATATAAGGTTAGTGATTGACCAGAAGCAATAGCAATAGCAGCACCCTTGAACTGGGAAAGTAAGTCCTTGTTTTCTGAAGGGTCTCCATAATTTTCAGTCCATGATGACAATATGATTGCCATTCCAATTGCAAGAAAACAGGCAGCAGCATCAAATGGAGCAACAGGACCAAGCCCCAAGTTATCCACTAGTAGATTGCCAAACAACCCAGACATAATGGCAACCAAACCGTTGCCAAGAAATATAGCTTTTGAGAATGTTATTGACAACCATTGTTGATCAAAATCCCTCTGCAAAATTGTAAGTGCATGATAAGACATAACACAGAGAAGCATATAAGAACATATCCTTTTTACAGAATGTACCAACATGTCAAAGAGAATTCCTATGTTGAAATTATTAATCAAATGCAAAGAGAATTCCTAATCAAAACTATGTTGTAATTATTAATCATATGCCCACAATCAAGGATCATAAGAGAATTCCTGATCAAAACTATGTTGTAATTATTAATCATATGCCCACAATCAAGGATCATAGAAGCCCCATGACCCATCAAATAATAATCTCCGTCTCCTAAATGTAAAACAGCTGGATTTTTCCCACAGTTTGCATAATCCACTCAAGGAGTGTCAAGCCCAAAACCCTAAAACAGTTATCAGGAAATAAGTAGAATATCAAACCTTATCATCAATATATGTTTAACAATTCAACTTATCACATACCTTAAAGTGTTCCGCAACAAGCCAAGACTCAAAAGCTGAAAAAAGTAGAGAAGTGGCAATGCCACCCAATACACGTCCCAACATTAAAACTTTGTACTCAGGAGAATGTTTGGTGATGCAGCTTAAAATGTAAGTTATGCAGTAAGTAACACATGCTCTCCTTCGACCCCTGAATTCAGTACATAAAATTATAAAAACTTTTCATTATCTAGTCAGTGATCAATAAGCAAGAAATTAAATTACATGAAATCAAAATGAGATCTTACTGCTTGTCAGCGAGAGACCCAACAATTGTCCCAAACAACATAGAAGATCCAAAGCCAGCAATAAAGAGCTGACCAATCTCTCCCTTTCCAAAGCCATACTGACTGTATAGATAGTACACATATGGACCCTGTAACCAATCCCCAGCTGTTGCCACAAATCAGTTCAATTAATTCCCCTCAAAAGAAATTAAATAGTTGTCAAATGAAAATAAATACGTATCTTAACCATCCCTTAAGAAGGAAATAAAGTAATGGATATACACACACGCCTATTGTAAAACTAATACACTAGTTTATATAAAGAAGCTTTGACCACAGAAGCCAGAAGAAAGCATATGAAGAAAAGGTTGATCTGATATAATAACAATGAGATCAAGCTATTGATCTGATATAATAACAATGAGATCAAGCTAACATTTTCACTACTTAACAATTATCCAAGCCAATCAAAAACTCATTACTGGCAGAGAAATTCCCGGGGAGAGAAACCAAAAAAAAAAAAAAAAAAAGAACTTGCAAAGGTAAAATCCATAAATGCACTGGCTTTAACTCAAAATCCACAAGTGAAACAAATCCATTATGTCAATAAACAAGCATAGAATAGCATTTGCGTGAATTTGTTGATAAATGGGGAAAAAAAACTCAAGAGAGGTACACTGAGCCAAAAGAAAATGTCAGATCTAAGGGATTAGAACGTACCCATCATGAGGGAATAAACAAGAAGGTAATTGTTCTTGAAGGCATTGAAAGCAGTGGATGTGTTGATTCGATCTCTGCTTGTTTTGCTGAGTTCCAACGTTGCCACAACGGCTGCTAGGCCTCCAAATACCATGAAGTAGAAGATCTCCATTGTTTGTTCTCTTCCTCTTTTGGAAATGGATCTGCAGAGACTGTAATTATAAGGATAGAGATAAAGAGAGGAGTGAGATAAATGAAGGTGGTGGTGTTAAAAAGAGGTTGCTATTGAACCCAAATCATCACTTCACTCGGTTTTGCAACGGGCGTTCAAAATCCGACCATACCCACTGACCCAAACCAATGAAAAAAAATATTGAATTATATTATTTTTTTTTTTAAAAAAGAATTATATAATAGTTTTATGCATTTGTTTTTTTTTTTAATTCATAAAAAGTATTTTTATTTAAAATAATTATGCAATTTAAATGATCAATGTTATGACTCATTTGTTTTAACTTTTAAGTAAATTCAATTTAATTACAAGTTTAATTAAACTTTTTTGTTTATTGTTTATATTATTTTTGTCTACAGATATATAATGTTATCTATAATCGAAAGAAAATTAAAAATTTTAATTAAAGGGATAAATTTATTTTCAAATGAATATATATATATAATTAAAATCATATTATTTTTTTATTTATTTTTATTTGTTTAATATTTTAATCATCAAACATGAAATAATATTGTATTTATTTATCAATTCATTATTAAACTTTTTCTAAAAAAAAATAAGAAAAAAATGGTTTTTTAAGGAGCAATTTAAAAGGTTTTTCATTTTAAAAATAAATAAGGGAAGCAATTGTCGCACCCCTTCGTCCTTGCGTATGGACAATCTTTAAAAAATATTGGAATTGAAATAATAAATAATTTGAATTTGAATAAAATTTCAATTAATTAATGGGTTAATTGTTTATTTTGGTAGGGATTAGTATATACCTCAACAAATTGTTACTGCCAATAATTAGAATAAAATTAGTAAGATATCATGTGGATTTTAATTTTTAAAAATAAGACTTTTGAAAATGTCAATTGATGTTCAAAAATAACTATCATCAACTTGGATTATAAACTCTTTTTTTCTTTCTTATATTGAAATAAATTATCATAAATTCTTACATTGTGTCAATTTTCTATTTGATATTATATACAAAATTATTTATAATATTTTTATATTTAAATAACTTAGATTATAAAAATATTATTATTGTTTGATTATATTTCAAGTTATCAATAATTATATTAATTCATTAATTTTTAAATTTATAATCCACGTCATTTATAAATTTATATGGCCAGGTACGTCATTGTAAAAAAGTAGATCAAAGTCAAATGTTACAGAAAAATTGGCCCATTACTTTTTTTTTTTTTTTTCTTTTATAGATTTAATAATTCTATAGTCAAATACTAACAAATATTTGTCATAAGGGAAGTATTTGCATCATAATAATTCCAATCTTAATTCTTAAACCTCTCGACATCCATTAACAGCTGCACTCCTAAACAAACCCACATCATACCACATGATAACCCCTTCTTTTCAGCTCATGCGGCCCATCGCCCAAGTACGCCCCACTACCTTTCTCCTTGAGTCCTCCCAACACTATCTCCTCCGCCTGGCCCACCACCATGCCCTGGGTCCCACAAGTATCCCATTTCCCCACTCAGGTCTGTCCCATCATCACACAATCAACCCCATCAACGGCCGCGATCTCTCCAGCTTTCTTGACCGCTTTCTCCGACTCTATTTGACACATTATAAACAGGTCTCTCTCGCAGTTGACTATATAGTCATCGTCGAGTCCGTACTTGGAGGCTCTGATGACCGGATGCGCGGCTCCACGGACACCGGCAGGAGGGTAGAGGCAGTAAGAGACAGCTGTCTTGGCCGATACAGGGTCATGGATCATGGGAAACATGAGGCCCCCAAATCCAGAGCTTTCTTGGCCCAGGTGGGGCAAAGAGCTGGTAAACGGAGAATGGCGGAAATATGGGTGGCGGCAAGGGCATGAAGGCATGGGAGAGCATCGGAGATGCCACCATGGCCATGCTCCATGTCGATGACGACAAAGTGGTAGCCGGCGAGGGCAGCGATTTCGGCGAGTGTTGGTGAGAAACTCACGAGGAAGAGGCCATAGAGGCAGTCTCCATTTCTGAGACGAGCTTTGATGGAGGGGTTTCTGATTGTGGCAGGAGAGGTTGAGGAGATTAGAAGCGTAGTGAAGGAGTGTGAGGACATGATTTGGGTTTTACTGATAACTGGTTGAAGAGTCAGAATTTTCTTCTTTTATTTTAATGGAGAAGCAGGCTCTTGTCGTAATGACAAGTGTATAGGTGTTGTATGTACAGGTGTTGTGTTGAAGGCCAGCTGCCAAAGTTGTAGTGATGAGAGCATGCAGGTGTTTTATGTGTGAGATTGAATTACATAGTTGATACAACGGAAGACGATAATAGTATTGACTATTATGACAGAGAGAGAGGCACCAAGTATAATCGAACTATATCATTAACTTCCAAGCTGCTCAATTAGAAGCAAAGCCAAAAACTGTGCTGACCAGAAATACATGAAAAAACCTTCCTTGTGAAGCAAGTAGATGTTGGAATGAAATGCCAATAGTTCTCATACAAGTGAAATAAATAGCCTGAAAATAAGGGGAAGAGAAAACACAAGTAATGAATTCAGGTCCAGCTAAAATTCTGGAATTCTCCGTCATTGGTCACAACAGTGATGCTATCCAATCTTTCATGTTCTACAGTTTCAGTGCAGTCTTTGCCATGGCCAGAGCACCCTCATATGTTTGATTTCCACCGATGAATCCACTCATATGGACAAAAACACAACTGGGTATTCCAGATACCCTTGAGAGCTCATCATCCCTCAGACCTCGCCACTGAGCTGGAAGAGGTCTCCGGCTTTCAAATCTATCAGGAGCTATTGCCACAGCCTGCACTCGCCAATGTTTGCTCCTATCATCCTGCATATTGTCATGTTGTGATAAGAATTAGAAATATTCATTAGAGATAAAAAAAACTTTCCTTTTTTCAGAGAGAGATAATGGTTATATCTAAGCCCTTCCTTTTAAAAATACGCTCATTAACAACCACTTGATTAGCATCAGACCCTCATAATACCCTAGAAGAAGAATCTACTGATGAAAGATATTTGATAGGTTATTTGGAGTTCTTCTTGTCATTTAAAATGACTAGGAAAGAGGGCCCTTAATAAGATATTCTTATGATTAATATTTGCAAGGATTAATTTTTCATTATAAACAAGTTAAGTACAAAAATATTCATACCTGATAAAGAACATATTTAATTGAAGGGTTAATCTTCAGTTCCTCCTCAAGCTCAAATAGGTGAAGTTTCCACTGTAGGGAACAAAATCTAATTAGAATTTTCTGAACAGAGCTGTAACTGATAAGATCAATAATAGCAGCTAAACACTTCTGCTAAACAGAAAAGCAAATGCCAAAGTTCACAATTTGCGTTTCTTCAGATCAATTGTGCCATTTCAAATGCGATAACACAGGTTTCAAGCAATTTGATTGCCCAAATGCTAAAATTGCTAGTGATACCGCATAAAAACATGAAAGTAATACTGGAACCAACATTACTGACAGCATCACTCTCATATCTGTGAAGCTCGTAAAGGCTACCACTGCTATAATAGAATAACAAAAGTTTACCATAGTAAGTAAGATAAGCCCAACATACTTACAGGACAAAATGTAGTCAAAATCATAATTTCACCACTAGGGTCAATATCATATCTAGCTGCAAGAGCCTCTATTACAAATGACCGTGCTGGTAACCAAGACTTCACATGAAAGCGAACACTCTGAAAAATAACAAATGCTCAGTTAATATGCAATTATTAAGAACTCTATTTCAATTAGTCAAATTCTCAAATGGCAAAAAGAAGAGATCAAAATTAAAAATAAAACAACATCCACCTACTTCATATAAAAACAAATAAGTTTTCAAGTGAAGTTAAAACTTACATCAAAAAACTCACTGCCAGCCAGAGCCATTGCTCGCTGGAAGGCCTCATTCTCCTTCTCGGATGATTGATCAGGCTCTATCCAATCCAAATTCAATCTCCCAACCCTTGAAGACAAATGTGTATTATTCACATATTTTGGAGGCTGGTCTGTATCATACTGATTAATTCCATTGTCAATGGCATCAATTGCCTGCAGAAGGGAAAATGTTCCCAAATAAAGGGAGAGATAGGGGAGAAGAAAGAGGAGTTAAACCATTAGCAAAAAACGATCTAAAACGAAGCAAAACTATCTGAACACACATATGTATGTATGGGTAGCATCTGCCTAATTATAGCAGGTTAAAAGCCTGAAGTTATACTTAAACAACATCATTTATAAGAACATGGATGATATTAAAAACATTTCTTAGTCTACCATCATTGTTCATATGCTACAAACAAATCAATCCACAATATTTTAGAGAAAAGCATTAGCAGAATCCTAGATATTCTCAATCTAAAACCATCTGACATTGATAAGCACAATAAAGTTAAATTTGTCAATATAAACAGAACTTAGCACCTCCATGAAGCTTTTGTAAACAGCCAAGAACAACCGATGCACGTCTGGGTGCCCTTCATCAACCTGCAGCTCCTTTGCAATGATCTCCTTCCCAAAATGCTAAAGAAAGAAGCAATCAAAACAAATGAGATCAAATCAGAAGATCATGTAACCACCAAAAAGAAGAATGTACATTTCCTTTTTATTTATTTAGTTATTTTTGCATAATCCACAAAGGGCTACCTTATAAACAAGACCAGCACTGCTAAGCTTGGTAGTGAACCCATGTCCAAATACCTCCTCAAACCCTTTCTGATGGTGATCATACCGATCACGACTTGGATCATACACGCCCCCAACATCAAGCACAGCATCCAGACCCTCCAAGACCTGCATTGCGCCATTAAATTTCAAATGACGTTCACATAAAACACAAACTAAAAGCTCAAGTCCAATTTGCTCACAATAAAAAGAAGAAAATATGAACATAGTGAAAAAATTCCTGAAAATAAAGCTCTTCAAACACTAACAAAATTAAGCGCTCAAATCCTCATCGAATCGATTCTAAAGTTCCTCCTTTTCTTGTGTTTTGCAATTTCTAGACAACCAAATGTTTTCGCGAGCAAAAATTATCATGCTTCAGGAGTTGTTTATATATATAAAAGAACCACAGAGCTACTATTCCAATGAAACAGAAAATGGGTTGTGCTTATTGGAACCTGAGGATCTCGGGAGCGAACAATTTCGGCGTTGAAGAACTTGTTGGTGAGGCGAATCATGAAGCAGCCAAGAGCCTCATCGCAGTGGAAACTACCATTGTGGGTACCCACTCGCTTTGGAGGAGCGTGGTAGGGGGAGCCAGTGGAGTAGGCAGGAGAAGAAACAGGAGGGGGAGGAGAAGAGGCCATGAGAGGAATTAGCAGAGGGCGAGTGAGGGTTTTGGGGAAGTTGAAGTTGGAGAAGAGCTTGTGGTTAAACCCTCTGCTTAGTGCCAACATTGCCCTTACTATATTTTTCTAAGGGCACCAAATACTTTTCCTATGTTTATTTATTCAACTTTGTTTATAATAATCCTCCCTAATTTTATTTTTCTTCTTTCAAAAAAAAATATATATATTTATATATTTGCTTAGAATTTTTTTAATTGTGATTTATATTAGAGGTTAGTTTTTGTGTAAAATATTAAGAGTTGATATGACAAAAAAAAAGAAAAAAAGAAAAAAGAAAAATACATTTCTTTATAATATAAATTCAAATTTTAATAGATAAAGTCTCATGAAATTTCAAAATTCTTTATGCAAAATAATTACAAAACATATATTTTAATTAATAATATATTTTTTAGAATTAAGAATTTTCTTTTTTTAGATTGAGTAATGAAAATAATATCATAAACTGATTTTCATAATTCAACTTCTTAATTTAATCATCTCTTATCTTATTAGAAACCAATCATTCATATAGAATAAAAAATTATAAAAAAAATAAGAATTAAATTCTAATTAATAAAATAAAAAGTAAATTCACTTACTAATTAATCAATAATTAAAATTGAATAAAATGTTTAAATAATAATATAGTTGAATAGAGCAAAAAGAAAAAATTATGAAGAATTAGTAAATATATGGTTGTACCCAAAACAAATAAATAAATTTACTATTAAATTTGCAAAAATTTGATTACATAAATTTTACTATAATTAAGGACATAAAAAAAATTGAAAAACTTTCATAAAAATTCTGTAAATTGTATGAAAAGTATTTGCCACAGAAGAAATAGAAGATGAAGACAAAAGAAAACTTGCACAAAATGGTAAAAGAGAAAAAGAACTGGCATGGTAAAAAAAAAAACAAAAAATAAGGTCTATTAATCTATTATTCAAAATCAAAAG
This sequence comes from Aleurites moluccanus, assembly GCA_948193065.1. Lineage (NCBI taxonomy): Eukaryota > Viridiplantae > Streptophyta > Magnoliopsida > Malpighiales > Euphorbiaceae > Aleurites > Aleurites moluccanus. Next base: position 58,123 of record CANXYC011761675.1, read on the forward strand.
GGCAGTCCTTTAATTTCAATCTCATCCACTTGAAAACAGAGAGCAATGGCCACCATTAACAACCCGACTCTAAACCCCAAATCTTTCCTCACAAAATCCTTTTGTATAACGTCGCCCACTTACCCAAGACTCTTCCATATGGCCACCACTTGGCTACTGCCCAGACCTCTACTCGTAAAATGCAGCAACAATAGCTTACCGGAGAAAGAAACCGGTAACAATTTGAAGGATGCATACAGTAACAGTTTGAAGGATGCATTATCTGGTATGGTGGACAAGCAAGTAGAGGAGCTCTTGAATAGAGAAGAGAATAGGGTATTGTTTGATGGGTTAGAAAAAGCATCACAGAGAGTAGAGAGGGCAAAAAGAGAACTTGCTGAGATTGAAAGGCAAGAGCTTGAGGCTAAGCAATTGAGGGATTATATTAATCAACTTGAAACCAGAGCTTCTGAGGTCTGTTTCTCATCTGTTAAGCATTTTTTTTTCCTTTTGTCGTAGAAATGCTTTATTTGGTATGGTAGTTAGTATCTTTTTCAATAATCAATTTTTTTGATTTATGATGTATAATTTTGGTCAAATTCAAGATTGCAGAATGCCAGCAGGAGATCTTAGAGGCAAAAACCAAGGTTGAAGAAGCAGAACAATCCTTGTCGTCGAGTGCAAGTGGAGATGAATATGGTTATGGAGAAGGAATTAACAAAGACAAAGAAAGATCGGAGTCCATAAAGGCTGCTTCTATATCTGCAGTTGTAGGTACTCTAGCTGGCCTTCCCTTCTATTTTACTCAGGTGACCGGAATTGCTCAATTAATTGTTCCTTCAGCAACCACTTTCATTAGCTGTGCCTTGTTCGGAGTAACCTTTCGATATGCAGTCAGAAGAGACTTGGAAAATTTCCAACTGAAGTCAGGGACTTGTGCAGCTTTTGGATGTGTGAAAGGTACAGACTTCTATTGAAATAGGAGAAGTAGATAAGGGAAACTAAACAGTTTATCATTGATACAAAAAATGGATTTGTAATGCAGGACTTGCTACTCTAGCCGCAGGACCGCCTTTAGAGCTAAATCCTGGAAGCTTATTGTCCCATGCTTTTGATGGTGCAGTTTATTTATCTGAGAATCTCTTGATCTTTGCTTTTGCTGCTTTTAGCCTGGATTTCTGCTTTAAGATGAGGCTTTTAAGTCCCTTTCCTATGAAAAGGACAGATTGATAATCGATTTCCTCGATGACTGTAGAATTTCAGATATCAGGTTCTGCATGCCACCACCTGTGTATTCTATGGATTCTATGAAATATCAATACTTCCACAAACTCCGACCATGAACTTATAACTGATAAAATGATCAGCTTATTTGTTATGACGAACTGCATATTTAAATAGTGTAGAACAAGAAAGGTGTTTGGAATATTTTTGAAGCATATAACTACTGTATTCAGTGTCGTGTAACTGCTTGAAATTTTGCCATTTTTCTCTTATAATCACTTCTGAGAGGGTGTAAATGTAAAAAAGAAAAAGACACCCTAATGTCAAGAGACATTAATAGTATACTCAACAGACCAATTGGCCACCGAAAATTATGTTAGCAATCTAAACACAAAAAATGAAGCTGATTTTATTGTTTCCTCTCATCATCACGATCCCAGTCACCATTTGATGGTTCATGTTGTTCGGAGGGCTTCCTAGGGGACCCCCACTGCCGGATCTCATCTGTTAACTGTTCTTCAGCAGGCGGCAGATTCCTCGGTTCTTCTCTCTCCTGATACCAGAAGTTAAAATCCTTTCAGAAATATGCTCAAAGATTGTAAATTATGAAATGGAAATACATATAGCCCTTCATTCATCGATACCTCATTGGATAGTCCATCGTGCTCTTTCAAATCAGTATCTTTCTTTTTCATATTTGATGAAAGAAAATTTGCAGCCTTGCTGAATGATTGAAATCCCTCAAGATCTCCATTTTTTATACTTGCTTCCAGCTGAGAAGGGAAAAGTAGTGGTAGTAATACAAATATAATTATCATTTGATGATTTCCTAAAGAAAGCTATAAGATACCTGAACAAGTTCACTGGTTCAAACAGGCAATAAAGGGTATCCGACGAAAGTTATACCTGCACATGAATGATGCCAAAAACAATGCTAGCAACAGGCAGCCAACTCTCCTCAGGGGAGAGTGACATATTTGACCTACAAGTCAGGAGAATATCAAACATTCAACTTATTTTACCCTATTAAGTAAAATACTTACATGATATGAGATCAAGCAGGCACTAAATATCCATCTTAAAAAAAATAAAAAATAAATAAAAAATAAAGCAGGCATTGAATACCAAACAAGATATGCGAGTTCAAAAACATTCAGCCCAAGCACAAAATATATTTTAAACAATATTACCTATATTTAGATATATATGGGTGATGCTAACATGTCCACCCTTTGGGTAAGCAGTGCTGCAGTCCGTTATAGGCATATTATGACATTACATTAACTTTTCCTTGTTTCTCTTCCTTTCTCCAGTCTGTTAATCTATAATAAAGCCTCTTCTACAGAAATGACTTTCTATAGAACTTTTGCCAAAATTATTGTCATGTTAGTTACAGTCTATCTACCATCTACTTTTTCACTGCTTAAGGACCAAGTACATATTATGACACATTTAGCAAGCGACGGCAGTTGTTCTTCCTAAGAAAATTTTGTGCTTAAATAAAATAATTATATGGAAACTGATCACCATCCAGAATAATCATAGTCATACAGGAGATAATTCCTGCAATTAGCAGCTACTTTCTAAAGTAACAAGGAAACAACCCTAACTGGAAAAATTAGTAGTGTAAAAAGGTAAGAGTTGTTTCTCAGCAACTGCAACAACCATAGTAGAAAATAGAAATAACAATGAGAAATAATATCAACCAATAAGTCTTCCAGAAACATACAAATAAAGAGGCATAGTTCCGATAAAAATAAGGGAACTTTTAATTCATCGTGAACTTTTGAATGCTGCATCTAAGCATCAAATGGAAAATAATCAAAAGTCATAGTTGTAAATCCAAAGTTGTCCAACTGAATTTTTAATTGTAAATACCTACATTACTCTATTTGAGTAAATCTCAGCCATCGATGGCATATAGATAAGGCAGAATTGCAGTTTTAGATATGCTATTAACTCATAACCAGTTTCAACAAAGAAAACCAAACCTGAGGTATGGAATCAAGTATACAAGAGCATAGACAGCATAGCGTCGTTTCCCGGTGTCAAGCCACGCAAACACCCAACTCTATCAACCAATCAAGACATACAGAATTAAAAAAATTATACAAACAATATCTTGGAAGAAGAAGAAGAAGAGGAGAAGCTCACCAGCCAATTGAAGTAAGGAATGAAACTTATTATCCCCATGACAGTTAATCTCGCATCAGTAGAATCAATGACGGAATCGCCATCCTCGTCCGTGCGTGGAGTGTTAGGTAAAAGAAGCGAACTTAGCATACACGCACCAATGGCAGCAGCAAACGGCGCGTCGTCGGATAACTCCGCCCTGCAAATTCCAATGCTTTTAAATATCTTCTTCCTCTGTAGCAGCAAAAGTAAGAAGAAGAAAAGTCAAGTAAATTTTAGGATAGGCACTAAGTAGCAAGAATTAATTGTACCTTGAAAAGGAATTCATTTTGCTGATTGAGTCTGCGCAGCGAGGCCAAGTTCGCAGGCTTAAGGGAGAGCAGAGCAGAAGAAGAGTCTGAACTCAAGCTGACAGTGATCATAGCTGCCTTGCTCTAACATGCACAGTGGGCGCCAAGGTCAGAGATCGATGAGAGAGAGAAGCCAGAACTTATAATATAGCAAAGCGTAACTGGCTATGCTGCTTCACGGAAGAGTTGAACTTTTAGGCTTAGAGTGGACCTTGAGGAAATGCAAGTTGGGCCAACTGTTTTGACAAGTTGTGGGCGATCAGGAAAAAAAAGAACACAAAATCGCTATGCAGACCGAAGGTCATCTTCGTTTCCATTTGGTTACAGAAAGCATCATAACAAAATGTGAAGATAAAGAAGAAACAGAGGGAGATTAATTTTATTGTTCAATCATAAATTGATTCAATTCAAAAATCAATGCAATTGTTCTGTTATCAATATCAATTTCACTGATAGTCTACTAGTATTGTGAGCATTAGTTAGAAACCATACAGCATAATTTCTGATAGAAAATATTCCAGCAAAACCAAAAATGCAACCAATTCATAGTTCCAAATCTTGTCCTCTGTAGGAAGAAATCTAAAATAGTAAGCTCATGCCTTCATTTATTACCATTCTCAAATAGCAGCAAATTCCAAGGCATTGCAAGTTCAGAACTTGCGTTTATAAATAAATAGGTAAAAGAAACTGCACTTGGCTCTACCAACATATACAAGATGAGGTCATTATGAACAGAATAATACATTTGAATAAACGTCATAAATAAAAGATGTAGATATATAAACACAGCTTTCTACTCTCTCATGACAACTGCTTCACAATGCAGATAAAAACAAAAAATTGTCAACTATTGGGTATTACTTCACACAGCACAGGAAGAAGCTGAACTCCGCCTGAATTTGATTCAGTAAATGAAAAGGCATTCTGATGTACAAGTAAAGTTTGCTTATTCTGCCATCGAGTTAACTGGAAGGTTCAAGGAAATACGTAAGCAGTTGCAGAAGAGATCCTGAAACACAGATGCTATCCTTGGCTATATTTTCCGTAGCCAAAGATGATTCCCTTCTAGCCAAGAAAAAGGGATGATGAACACTTTATCTGCAAATGTACAGCTCTTCCCTGAATTTACATGATAGTTTCGCTTCACAGTAATAAACTTTCAGCTCTCAGGCATCCAGCTCCCTCCTGTCCCCATTTTCTTCCTGACCAGATACAGATTTCAACTGCTGTTGTAACTGTAGACAATAATAACATTGGAAAAATTAACTCCCATCCATACGTCATGAGTACATAACATATTCCAAGGTTGAAAGTCTTTTGTGTTTCACCATCCGGGGAGGGGGCAGTGAAATCCTGTTAGGATAATAAAACGAGGCAATGGAAAAAGACAAATTATCGAAAAATTAACCTGTAAGTATTTCAGCCTTTCAGCATTTAGTTCATCAGTCAAACTGATCATCCTGAAATATGAGATAAGAACATTAGGCAAAATGCCATGTTTGAAGATCTAAAAGAAAAGACCGAGTCATCAAAATAACCAACCTAGCTTGAAGCTCAGCGATTTTCATCAACAGCAATCTTTCCCTCTCAGAAGGTGATGCTTCAACCTGTTGCATGAACATATCAGAGAAGCTAATAACATTTCATGCATGATTAATCACTGGAACATCAGTGCAATTGGCTTTACTACAAATTACAAGGTTGTAGGAAAATAATGAGTGAAAATTTTCCCAAAACATCCTACTATAAAAATGGCATCTGCAGTGCATGAATTGAATCATGAGCTAAGAACAATAATTTCAGGGGAAAAACCATAAATCAAAAAACAAGTTTTAGAAGCACCACAATATCAAGATGGCATCCACACAAGACTAATTATGTGACCCAGCCTGAGTCATATTCACTAGTCTATGAAAATACCATCATAATAAAATATTGTACTTTGAAAAGATGTCCACATCCTCTAAAAAGGTTTATTACCCACAAAAAAAAAAAAGCCTCAATAAGTGTGTTGAAACATAGGTGGTTTATTTTGCTACTTGATGTCAAATTCAGGAGAGATTTTATTTGCTTATTCTGGGGGTTCAGGGAGGAGGGAAAGCAGCATGATGGGCAAAAAAAATTGCTTACACTTCCATTATTCTCTGAACTGCGGGGCAATGGAGGCAACTTTCCATTTTGTGCCGCTGACACAAAAGCATACCATAAATTATCAGTTGATCTCTCCAGAGTGTAATGATATCAAGTATCATATAATACCAAATATTTTACTCACCATCCACAGTTTCAGCTGGTTGTAAGTTATTGAACAAATTCACAATAAGATCCTGCCATCAAATGAGAATTTCCAGTTACAAGAATGGCTGGCTTTAGAATTTACATGCTTGAAGGTAAACAAGCTTTCCACAAGAAAGATCATACAAAAAATCATTGCCACAAGTATATGCCATTCTCAGCCTTTACCTGTTGAATTGAGGTCTGCTGAAAGAGATTCTGCAGGTGAGGCATAAATAGAGATGCAGGTACATTGCTGTTGCTGTTGCTGTTGCTGTTACTGATCTCCTTTGGAGACTGACTTGTAGACTGAATAAAACAGCCAAGGACATAAGATTCATTGAATAATGAACTAAATACGGTAGTTATCAACAAATGCTCTCTCTCCTCCAGGGACAGACACAGGAATTTTAGGAAGGGGAGCACTATGATAATTGGGAAAGAAAATGAAGGAAAATAAAAGAAAATAAAGGAAAATGAAGAAAAAAGAAAGAAAGCGAAGGAAAATATGATTAAATTATAATTTATCAGGGATTAAAGAGTAAATTTTTCAAAGTAGAGGGACTATTTCGTTAATGTCATGAAATTTTAAGGATTAAATAGTAAATTATCCTAAACATTTCAAAAAATAAGGGGAAACATGTGCCCCCCTGCCTCTGAGTAGATCCGTCTCTGCTCGCTTCTCTCCATCTCTATATACATGTGCATATGGAGATATAGAGAGAGACCAGCTTATTAAAGTGAAATAATATTAACCCAAGCATTATTATTTCAAAACATCTGTATTCTTACAAGCTTCAAGGTTGTATAAAAACCAGGTGATAATTTATTTAAAATCAAGAGCTAGAGTATATTAAAGGGAGTTCAATCAACAAACCATTTGTTTGGAGTCGAATATCCAATCGCCAACGCTCGCAGACTTTCTTAGTGGTGATCCCTAAAAATCGTAAGAAGAAAAAATAAAGTCAGAAATAGACAACATAAACAGTTACTTAAGAGTACTATATAAAGATTGGCAACCCACCTGTGTAGATCGGCGTGGAACTGTACTTAACGGTATATCCTAGGGCACATTCTTTTAGTTAGTGAAAGTCTTATTATAAGACAATATATCATAAAATTTGAGACTTACCTTTACAAGATCTAAATTTTCTGATGTTACTGAAAATCGCCCCTTGATTTGCACCAAATTAGCCTTCGATTTGTCATCCAAAGAATCTCTATACCCTATTGGAGGACCAATGATCAATACCATTGTAGAACTAGGAACATTAATAATATTTTTGTAGATTCTCTCACCAAGCTCTTGGAGTATTAGTATTATAACTATAATGATGGGATAAAAAACAACTATAATCTTCAATTCACACTGCATCAGTTTTGTACCTCCTGAAGATTTTATTGGAGCTGATAAACTATTTGCAGAAGCTCGGTTTGGAAGCATCAGTGGACCACTAAAGCTTGGAGCCTTACGAACTTCCCGAGTAGTTTTCTCTGTTGTAGGTTGATTGTCATTCTCATACCTAATAATTAAAAAACAAAAGCTCAACAAATTCAAATATAGAGCATGAGATATCACTGAAACAAAGGCCGCAATTGGGCGTCAAAAGTTCTACACAAAAATATTCAATACTTCAAAGAAATAATATAACAATAGAAAAGTTAATTTCTGGTCAAACAAAAAATAAAATCAGAATTTACAAAAACATATTTTCTAACACAAGGTATAGAAACGATTCAACTTCTATGCTCGCTAGAACAATTCTGAAAGATGGTTGAATTCAACTCCCAAAAAGTTTGCATTTCCAAAAACTTGCCTTTTCTGTTGCACTTTACTTGAGATTCTTTAAAAGAAAAATTTTGATAAGAAAAAAAATTTAAATAAGAATATAACTATACAAGCTTGAGTAAAAATAGATTGAAGATTAATTAAATGTAGAATACATGTCAATTAATGTTTTCTTCTATTTTCATATCCTGCTATATCCCACTAGTGTCTTAACAAATGACTATTTAATAGCCTGATATTCTTTCAGTTTAAAAAAAAAACTTAGTCTGACATTTTATAACAAAAAGATGCATGTAAAGTGCAAAAAACAAAGCAATCTAATTAACAATGAAGTACACAGACCTTTCTGGAAATCGCCCCTTGTCTGATAATGAATGGCCAAGTACAGCACCAGAACCTAACGGCCCACTCTGAGTTTGGCGACTCTTGGTTTTAGGCTTGGCCTGTGTCATATCCCCTTCTGATGTTGATGCTTTTTCATCATTGTTTGCTACAATTTTCTTCCAACCAATTTTTTCTACGGAACCACTTTCTGGTGTGTCACTTTCCAGAAGCTTACCCTTTCTGTTCAAGCTCTCAGCCTGCAGTGATTCATCCTCACCTATTTGTGCTCTGTACTCAACTTGCTGTATTTCACTATTAGAATTCAGTTTCACAGAACTAGATTGACCATCAAATGTAGCCTGCAGGCAATAAACAAGTAGATCATATTTCCGATTGCTTAAGGATCAAAATACCATGTAATCTGAAGGAGCAAGTTATGACACAGACAAGGACAATGATAGAAAATTTGTAATATCCTGAGTACTTAAACACAAATTTTTAACCTTATGACTACCAAATAGCTTGATGCAGTCATCTTCTTCCCTTGTCTCAGGCATATCATCATCATCTCGTACCTACAAAAAGGGACCAGGAGCTCAGATTCCTAATTGAATCACCAAATACCAACTAGTGTTCAAAAGCATTGCCTTAAAACAGTTACAACATCAAGAAAGTTCACTTACTAGCGATGCTTGGGCTTTTAAATCCTCAATATCAAAGTTCCAAGCACTAACTCCTCTTTGGTATTCACTCTGATGAAGGTAAGGCATATTAACACAAAAAATCAGAATGGAACAAATAACATATTGAAAGTGCCAAATTCAAATATGTTTGAACCCTCAATGTCACTTGTCCTAATTATACATTCATTTCTCTAATGCTTGAAAGTTGAAACTGCAGACAACAGACTGCAAATAACACCCTCAAGGAATTGAATGACAGGATTTCAGAAAAGAAAAGATACCATTACTTTGGGAAAATAATTGTAAAACAAAATTGACTGGGATTGAGAGGTGAGAACAAGTCATGAAGCATGTTCTCGTGAAGAAAATAAGCATGTAACATGAGTGTAACTGATGTCATGGTATTAATATCACATTCTATTCCGCTGGTATGACAATGGGACACTGATAGAGAATGGATTTCTTGTTTCAAAACATCCCTCTTGTTTTCATTTTGGTATAGTCTATAGTTAAAATAAGTGCTACAAAATTCCAAACCAGGACCACAAGAAATTTTGGTACACCATATATTGCTTCTGACAAATCACAAATTTTTAAATGGGAAAAGCACTATAAGAAGTTATGTAAAACAAATGATGGCCAATTATAGTAGATATATTTACAGGCCAGGGAAAATGCTTGATAGGCTCAAAATTAACTTATTTAGGTCTAACCATTTGGAAAGCCCAAGCTCATTTTTTTGTGGGGATGGGTGGTAAAACCAAGATTCTAAAAGCAACCATTAACCACAGGTACATCAAATGAGCGGAGAATTTAGATGAAGGCATTTTCTTGTCTCTAGATGAGAAAATGTTTCTAACCTGAGACAAAGCTTCTTGTTCTGCCGAAGGCATTCTCTTTAGAGCTAGCTGAGCAGCATCTTTAAGCTGCAACATTTTAGCAAGTTCATCAAATAATTGCACCCAAACAGAGACTGAAAGAAGGCACAAATCAAGCCTCCAGAAGTATGAGAACAAACCTGAAGGGCTTTCACGCGATTCCAAAGTGGTGGCAAGTCAGCAAATAACTTCTTCACAGAAAGCTCAGGAGGCTTTGCATGTTTGAAAAAGGAATGCTTTAATAGCTTCTCAGCTGTTGGCCTCTTTGTTTGATCTTTTACAAGGCACATGGCAACCATTTCTTTAAAGGACTGATCACAACTGGAAATCTTCTAATAAGAATCTTAATATATATGAGAGAAACATTTCTAACATCAATTGCACTAGAAAATGTTGACCATCTTACCAGGGAATTCCAAAGACAATGCACCAATTTATTTTATACATGCAAACATGTGCAAAAACAAAAATAATATTACTGCAACACTCTAGCAGGAAAGAATTCCAATACCTTAGAGAACTTCTTATCACGATCATAATCTAGACCAGGAGGGGCATTCTGTATGGTCATCAAAAGGACCTGTCAGAAGGAAAAAAAAAAAGTGTCAGATATTTCTATAAAACATGTATTTAAGATCTTCCCCAAAGCTCAAGCAGCATTCAGTGGAATCCTAAAAATGGAAGTACCTTCATTGGAGGATATTTTGAGAAAGGAGCATGACCATGTGCCAACTCCAATGCCGTTATGCCAAAAGACCAAATATCAGCCCTGAATAAGAATGACCAAAGAGTCAAAACAGAGAAAGAAGTCAAAATGAATTTTCCTTTCTTTCTCAATTTTAAAACTGTGATCATTTTCTTTTATAGATCAAGATATAAACTCAGAGAAATAACATAATACCATGGATAAATACGCTTAATTTCCATTTATGAAAGAGGGTAAACAGAAGCAATAACAGTGTAATGGAAGTACTTTGTTACCCTCATCTACGCATAATAGCGAAACTAATTAAAAATTTTGAACACAGTAAATAACACATATATGCACATGCATAGATGTGGGAAATGGAAAGAACTGTCAGTCAATCTGATGCCCAGATCACCAGCAGGTCTGAAGCCCAGATCATGATAGATTTTCGGATGGGAAAAGGGAAAACACATAAATGCACCACCAACAACCCAGACATACTAATGGACTCAAATCTATAAACTGCCCTCCCCACATTCTCATTATGGAGTATACATTCAAAGACAGCGTATAAGCCACTATACTGCAACAAGCCATAGCTTCACATAACTACGTTCCAGGAAACTCTTAACTTCACAGAGTATGTTTTAGATAATAAAGCTCACTTGGAATTATATCCACTTCCTGGCTGCAGAACCTCCGGTGCCATCCTGCAAAATAGACGATAAAATCAAGGATCAGAATAGTTTTATTCATTTTTTTTCATAAGAATGATGGAGAAAATTTTATCAAATATCCAAAAGGAAGTACTTTAAAAAAAAATTCTTCGTACGTACCAGCATGGAGTTCCCACAAAAGTATTTCTAGCACGTTGTCTATCACCTGTATCAAACATGCAAGCTGAAACACCAAAGTCGGCAAGCTTTACAATCCCATTACTGTTCAGTAGTATGTTTCCAGCCTGTAAGCACAATTGAAACAAATAAAAACTTAACTTAGGCACATAGGACTGAAAATTGAAAGATAAAATAAGTCATCTCATAAATAGCACGCAAACTTAATGCTTAACCAACCTTCACATCCCGATGAATATGCCCTTGTCGATGTAGGTATTCCAAAGCCTTAAGAGTTTCTTTAAGAATGGAACCAATAGCAACCTCTTCAAACCCATCTGGATATGCAATCTTCATGAGGTGCAAACAAGAACCTTCATCCATGAACGGCATCACCACCCAAAGATTTCGGTCAACAACAAATGAACAAAATGCCCTAATAACATTTGGATGGTCTATCAAACTCATGGTTTGAGCTTCCCTTCGTATGTCATCCTAGAAAAGAGTATAACCATCAAGCAGACCACTTCAAAGAACCATCAATATAGATATGAGCACAAAGAAACATCAGCAAGAAGAAATAAATATCATAATTAAACTGCTGCAAACAGCTAATGTAAAAGGGAAAAAAAGGTTGTTCAAAAATCCAAAAAGAAAGTAAATTACGACATCTTTTTAAAGAAAAATAAATATGTTCTAGAAAATATGTTTACACTAATTTTTTTTATCAGTTTTTTCTATATTGTTAGTTAGGATTATATATTATTCCGACTTCTTTTTTGAACTCTTAATTCCATACTCATGCCCATTGGGTAAAAATTTTAGAAATAATTGCTGGAAATAGCTATTCTCTTTGCCTCAATCTTAAGACTAGTGGTTTTTCTCTTTTGCACCCTTTTCTTTTGTATCAAAGGAAAAAACATAACATCTTCTAGGAATGTGTTCCATAAACAGACAATGTTATGACCAACGAGGTAGATGTTGCAAAAAAGAGCTACATTTCATGCAAATACAAGTCTCTTAGTTACAATGCTTCTAATCTTGATCTCTCAAGAATAAATGAAAATAGGAATCTTTATCCTTTGATAGTTGAGAATCTAGATGTTCTCACAGCTCATGTACACAAAAATTAAGACAGACTTATATGAAGAGGCATAGCAGAAATGAAGAGATAAGAGTCGGGGCCAAAATAGACAAACTAAAAGAAAAATGTCTCCAAATCCAATGCTAAACTGTTAAAGAAGCAAATATATATATATATATATACACACACATTTCTCAATGAAAATATCATATTCAACACTTCTGTTTGGCTTCTAGCTGAGTTTCAAGAAACATAAGCAAAATACAACCATTCAACTTAGGCCAATTTGTAACCCTCACTTTATCAATATATACCACTTTCTATGAAAACCTTGCTCTTCACTAAGGGTATTAATCAATAAAGCTACTTCTGAGCTGCTCATGCTCAACTATCAAATTATTCAAGTTCAACTTGGTTTTGATCAAGTCAAGTAGTAGTTCAAGTACGAAAATACTCACATTGGATATCTCACAAGCTTAATTCAACCTAAAGGTCCATTTTTTCACGGAAAATGTTTTCGTGGAAAATATCTTTTGTATTTTCAGATATTTGATGCGCTTAAGAAAATTAGTCAACGAAAAATGTTTTCATGGTCAAATGAAAACTAAGTTATTTTCAAGGAAAATTACATCATCTTTCAGAAGGGAAATCACTTTTTAATTATACTGAAAGGAAAATACATAAAAGACACGGTAGGAAAATACATAAAAGACACATTTATCACTCACTGATTACCAATGGTCATCGAGTGACCACCTACGACCACCACCACTCACTGGCAACTATCATCGATCAGTGGAGACCACCACAATTTACCATTTTTATGCTTTTTTTTCTCATATTTAAATTTTAAAAATTTAAAGTTCTTAAAAGTCTAAACATCTTTGTATTCTTATGAAATTTTAATATTTTCTAAATAATTTTAAATATTATAACCAAATAACAAAAATGAGTTATTTACCTTGAAAAATATATTCTATAGACAAGTTATTTTCCACAAAACAAAATAGCCTAAATTTTTATTCAATTTTTAAATAAATTTTATATTGTATTTGATTTTTAATAATAATTTGTTAATTCAAGCTCAAAATCAAGTATATTCAAGTATTTACACTTTAATTTCAGGTTAATAAATAATTTTACTACAATTTTTAATATCAAACGAGCATATAGTAGTTGAACTCAAGTGTTTTGAGTATTCATCAAGTTTAGATCAAGCATGAAAAAAGAACTCGACTAAGTTCATGTGGAGTTTCGATCCTCAAGTTTTTTAATAGAGCTGCGCTCAATAAGTATAACATATCAACTCAACTCGATTGGATTCCTTTCATACCCTTCACCAATCATAGCCCTAGCCAACTTAATCCCATTTCATTGATACGGGATAACAAAGAAGACAAATGCATGCGTGTGACAGGGAGAAATAGCAAAGCCTCTTCCAAACATTTGATAACTTCACTCTTCATCAGCCCATCGAAATCTATAAACAAGCAATTTGGGAACCCATAATTCTACACCATGAAATCTCCAGCAATTCAGCCTCCACAGAGAGGGATATTTAACTCTAAACGCTCATATAATCAAAGTCAATCAATAAAATGAAAATTCTACCACAACTCAATTCTCGTAATCGCAATTCCAATAGCGGAATCAACTCAATAAGATGAGCTCAACTAGTCAAAACCAACCAGCTATAAGCCTCTACACCTAACAGTCAAATCAAATCAAAATCCTAACTTCAATCAATAATCCAAACACGATCTACTCTTGAAACAAACAAAATTTTGATCAAATTAAGCATAAGTTAATGTGAACAGTTCGTCAAAGGAGTAAATAGTAAATGAAAACAATATCACCAACCAGATTGCTATTGCATCGATCGAGATCCAAGCACTTGACGGCCACGACTTCATTGAAAGGAAGATAGATCGCTCTGAAAACAGTTGCACTTGCACCATAGCCGACCTCTTCGAGAAGCTTATAGTCATTAGGATTCGCTGAGTACGTCTTCTGATTACCTCCCGTCCTCCCCATACCCTTCAAAAAAAAACACCGTCCTGCAAATCACCAAGCACCACCGGAAACCGCTTCCAGCAAATTGATAAACCACTAGAAGTTAATTATTATTGAATTTTTGTTTGTTGATAGTGTATGTATTGATTAGAAGCTGTGAGAGCAATAAAAAGGCTTTTGAGTAGGGATATGTTTTTTTCACCAGTTGACCGGCATGAGAACCGATACCGCAGAGTTTTCCCTTCTTTTCTTTCTTTTCTTTTTTTTTTTTAAATATATAATAAATAATAATTCAATTTAAAAAATAATAAAAATTTATCGAATTAAATAAGATAGTCAGGGTTTTATTTTTTTCTTTTTATTTTAGATTGTATCAATTAAGTTTATTATTATATCCTTATTATTTTTGAAAAGTTATTTATCTTTTGTTTTTCTTAGAATACTATACTTTCCTTTTATTAACTTAAAAAAAAAAAAAACCTTTGATTGTTGTTATTTTAATTTTGATAAAATAAAAATCTAATATTTAAATAGTGTTTAAAAATTTTCATAATTTTGAATGATTAATAACGGAAACTTCATCTAAAATTTTTAGATTACTTATAGAAATAAAAAAATATTATCATTATTTTTTAGTAACGAGTATTAGATTAAAAAATAATTTTTTTATAATAATGAGAAATTTAATAATTATTTTGAAGTTATAATTTTCTTTTTAAATATTTTAATGAAAATCAATTAAAAAATAGAAAATGGAAAAATAATATTATATGAAGTGATAAAATAAAACACAGAGAAGTCATTACTTTTACTACATAATAATAAAATAAAACGTAAGAAAGTCATTATTGTGAAAATGGCAATTTAATAAATCCCTTTTATTCTTTTACTTTGAAGTTTTAATGTTTGGTATATAATTTTTTATCAATTAATAAAAAGATAAACATGGTATTCTAAGAAAAAACAATAGAATAATTTTTTTAAATAAAAATATAGAATAATTAATTTTAATAGTAAAATAAGGAGGAGTGTCATAAATTATTATTTTTAATTAAATTAGTTATTATTTTGAAAAGGATTGTGAGTAATTTATGAGTTGGCAAAGTACAATTTCCAACTTAAGACAATAGTCCTAATTATGTTGGAATTAATTAATTAACATATAACATTGTCAAGGATTTTTCCAACTTAGATTCTCCAACAATTTTGTTAATTTTTTATTATTTTTGCCTTTATTATGTTTGATATATATATATAACTAAAACATCATATATTATAGCCTCATTAATTTTATAATTTAATTTCAAATTAATTAATATTAATTTTATAAATTAATTAAGAAGATGATTGAATCAATTAATTATTAAATATGATAATATGATATTAACTAGCATATACTATTAATTAAATATAATTATGTATGATATACATGCTATAAAAAAAATAAGAATAAAAATAATATAATATACTTTTAGTAATAATAATTATCACAAATGATTATAATTTTTTACGAATTTTCTATTATTATTTTAAATTTTTTTTAATAATATAATTTTAAAAAGCATAGACACATTTTTATCGTATAATTTTATTATGATTTATTTTATAAATAATATATTTAATTTAATAGTACTTATCCATATATAATATATTATATTATAATTTAAAAAATATATAATAATTTAATATAATTTTATAATTTCACAAAGCGAAAAAGACTAATTTAACAATTAATGGTTTCTTGTCATTCCTCTTGAAAATGAAATTCAAATAAGGGAAACAAATTAAATTGTATTACACCAAATTTATGCTTTATATCACTTTTTTTTTTTAGAATGCACTTTATACCAATTTATATTCTGTTTGATGAGTGTTAAATATCAATAAATAGTTTAATTTATCATAAATTATAATGAACAAAAGGATATAATATCCAATAATAAGAACAATTTGCATTGCCAAAAAAAAAAAAAAAAAAGAATTTATATAAATTTCATATTTTCAAGTGTAAATTTAAATAAACTTTACACGTTAATTAAATAAATAAAATTTATAAAAGTTAATAAAAAAATTAAGTAAAATGAGGTTTTAAACAAATTTAATTTTATGTACAAGCTGAAAGCCCTAATTTGTGAAGAAGCAAAAGGGTCAGAGAAAATTGTGACAGTTAAAAGGGCAAAAAAGAACAAATACGGACTAAAGAAGTCTCAGGCGTCTCAGGCTCCGAGCAGAAGCTTTAGAAACCAAGTAACCGACTCCCAAACACATGATCCAAAGCCCAACATCAACGGCCCATCTTACTCCTTTCAAATCCATTTCCATCAGATCGTAATCAGGGCCACACGATTCTTCTAAATCTCCATCTGCGTCTGACTCATCATCCGCCTCCTCTCTCTCCTCTGGAATCACCTCTAGTCTATCAAATCCCATCCTCCTCCTATTCTTCTTTTTCTTAGACACAATCTCCACTCTTCCGCCCAACGCCACGTATCCTTCCACCGCAACAAAAACATCTGCCTCCGCCAGAGCACCACCACCACCACCGACAATAATCTCACTCTCTAGCCCACACACACACAACTTCCACTCCTCGTCTTTTCTAAAATCCCATTCCAAAACCTTCTTCTTTCCCAAGTAAATTTCGAAGCGAACCCCTCCACTGGTCCGAACCCGCTCTCTGGATCCAAATATCGCTTCTCCTTCCATCGTGTTCGCATTAACAAACCGATGGAGGGTCAAGAACGCAGGAGAATCGGGTCGGACTTTAGACCTGTCGATAACGAGTTCCGATTCATTAATGCGAGGGAGGTAGAGAAGAGTGAGGAAATCGGGTAAGGGGTTGCATGACTTAAAAACCTTAAAACGGACAAAAAAAGCTTTGATTTTTAAGCTACTTCGGTCTCTGGACTGGAGCCCAGGAAGAAGAAAATCTCTGGCTCTACACATCTCCACTTTCGATTCTTGAATATCCGATAACCGGTGGCCTACCGGCAGGCTCTGGAATCTGTTTTATTTTCGTGTTTTGGGTTCTGATGAGGAAAATGTGGGATTTTTAATGCATGGGATGGATTATACTATTGAAATTTAGGGGGTGAAAAGCACGCGGTTTTTTTATGATGTGGACAAAGCGACAAAAGGGCTTTTCGGAATTGGTGTCGTTTTGGCTTAGGTAGCTACCTCTTTTTTTCCTATGTAATTGCCGCGTACTGGGAGACCTGGCAAAAATGTAATCGCTCATGGAATTGGTCTTTGGAGGGTTTTGCATGTAAATGTAATCGCTCGTGGATCGCCAGTGATGGTTTTGATGGACGTGCAGGCTTGATAACCGTAGTTTATGAATGGATGTGATGAGATCGAAATATCAAAATTTAATATCGTCCGCCGATCTTGATACGTTGAGTGGTTTTGAATGTGCATGAATAATGACTTTGCTTTCCTCTTTATTTTTGTGTATTTTCGTAGAAACATGGCTTCCTTCAACTTTATTCTGCCCACAGGAAATGAATTTATTCAACAATAAGTGAATTCTTTTTTTTATCGAAAAATAAGTTTGAGGTACTGGTTCACCAATTAGCTGAAAAAATAAATATTTAATTATCATTGTTAAACTAATAGTTAGATTATATTTTACTATGATTTTTATCATTGGACATGTACTAAGCCCAAAATGTTTAACATTGTTGGGCAATTCGTATGGTAAGTTGGGTTAAGAAACTTCTGGGCTTTGCCTTTTTTTCTTACTATTCTAGGCCGGAAGTTAGTGTTTTAATTTGTGTAGGGCTCGAGTTTCCCACTACTAACAAGGAAATTTACGACTTCGTATGGCTTATTTGTTCAAATAAAGTTGGCTTGCTACCTCCAAAAAGTCGGCAACAAACATAAATTCATATATATTCGGCAAAAACGAATTTTTACCGTTTATGCTATTGAATTCCTAAACCTTCGGACTTTTAATTTTTAACAATTAAGAACTCTTTTAATCGCATGCGTTAAAAATGTATGGCGCGTGAAGGGGATTGAAAAAGTTGAGTGGACATCTAATTATTGATTAGGATTAGGAAAATGAAAAAAAAAATATATATATATATAAAAACGACACCAAAATAATAATAAAAAAAAAAAAGAAGAAAAAACGTCACCGTTTAAAACCAACACCACTCATTTCCACTTCCGCGGCTGCTCCATCTCTACGCTGCTTATATTTTCATTTAGAGGAAAGTGGAACTCAATGTCTGAAGTTTTAACATTCCAACTTGACTTTACAATCAATGTTCCATATTTCCATCATTTGAATAGGAACTATAATTTTTAATATTTAAATTTATCTTTTGTGAATACTTTTCTCATACAATATGATATAACATGCATTATATTCAATATGATATATAATTATATTTTTTTTTTCAAATAATCATATTAATATGATTTTGGCATATTAATATCATATTTAATATTTATAATTTATATTTAATATTCGAATTCGAATATACAATGACTATTAAACAAATCATTTCGATTTTTTTCTAATTATTATTAAATATATATATATGACATTTTATTTATTGGGTTCGCATGAATGATTTTCTTCAAATTAATAGGTTTTTTTTTATTTTATCTAGCATATATATTTTCTTTAATTGGGACATGTGTATGAGCCGCACATACTAAAAATAATAATAAAAATCAAACCCACTATATAAGATTGTGCCGTCATCATCATTCTCTTTTTTTAAAAAGAAGAATAAATAAAACTAATTTAAATGAAATTGAGGTTTGACTTGTCTTTTAAATAATTTTAATTTTTAAACACATAATAATATTATATTAATTAAAAGTTAAATATATCAAAATATAATTTAGTAATAAATATTAAAAAAAAATAGAAGTCAACAGTTTTTTAATCAATTAATTAATAATGTACCGAATATTAGCCCTAATTAATGGATCAAAAGACCAAAAAAAGAAAAGTCTTCATTTGCATACGAGGTTGAAAAACCTATTAAATACATATAAATATATATTATAATTAGACATTTCTGTCTTCTTATAATTATATAGCTAATGCTTTGTTAGAAAATCAGATATTTACAGAAATAATTTGCTGAACTGAATAACAAGAGGAGATTAAAAAATCCAAATGGGATAATTATTTATAAAGATGTAGAGCCTTTAATTTATTTTCCATTTTGGCCTTTTTCTCACCAACCAAACAGTACTATGTATAATAGCAAGTTTATTTCTTGGATGGATTCAAAAATTCCAGTCGCTACCTTTCTTATACAGAAATTACGCACTAAGTAAAGGAGGGATCCAAATTAAAAGGACATATTGTTTTCATATATATATATATAGTCAATATCAAATGCGTGAACAAAATGCACATTCTAACTCTATAATTGGACAGCTGCATGTGTAGTGGAGCTTATTATCATCACTTTTCTTAGAACTTGAAAATATTTAAGACCCCATCCTAATCAGTTTCAATCACCTTTTCTTTTTCTTTTTCTATTTGATTCTCTCTGTCTAATTTCTTTCTTAATTTTTTTGCCATGATTATTCAAAATTAATTTATAGCTGCGTTTGTGATTGAAATGATAACAGGCCAGCCCTTTGAGTAAGTAACAATAAGCATATAAAATCATTATTTTATTTTCTAATGATTATGTGTTAATCTTAATTTTAATGATTGATTATTTATCTAAAAGAAATAATTGGCAATTTCAGTCTCTCGAATTAAATTATACTTAACTGGTATATATTTATATTTTATTTATTTAAAAATAAAATACTATTAAATACCAATTTTAGCACACCAACTCACATTAATAAAAGGGACCCTTGCCTGTCCTTTAAAAATAAATGAGTTTACTTTGGTCATTGAAATTTTCAGTATCCCGATTCAATTAGATCAGTTTTTCCAATAAAATTTATTAGAATATTCGTTAATTTATATAATATTAAATAAATAAATAAATTTATATTTATTATTTAAAGTTAATAGTGATTATAATAAAATATAATTTTATTAATATTTTTTTTATTAAAATATTTTTTATATTAATTTATTTAACATAATTATTTTATTTAAAATAATAATTTTTAATAAGTAGTCATAGAATAGTCGTTGAAAAAACTGAAATTATATAATCACTGTTACTCTCTTTGATTGTTGTTTTTTTTGTTTTCATTACAAAATTCAAGAAAAGAAATTCCTAAATTAGAGAAATAGACCATTTAATTGAAGAGGAAACACATAATTTTCAAGATTTGAAGGTTGAATTTGACAGTAGAATTAAATATATCCAAGCAAAGACTTGCAGGTATTGATTTTGTGAAAGCCAAAGAGATAGCCTTTCTGTACTTGTTTGTAAACCATTTTTCCACACTTCAAATCAAGTTTTGAGTTTTAGAAATTTTTGTTAAAGAAAACCATATAATGAAATACAATATTCTATGGCACAGAGAAACAGTGATTTTTCCCACTTTTAATCCAAAATCCATTAATCACTTAAAAATATTATACGCTATAATTTTTCTAAGTGATTGAATGTTAGTTTGAGGTCAAATTAGTGACTATGAGATTATAAATTAAGTTTTTTAATAAGCTCTAAGTAAGATTTTATTTCCCAAATAAGTGATTATGGAAAAATCTATTATTTAGCTCAAAAACCCTAATTTGACAATTGGCTGCCAAACACCAATATATAACTAAAAAAAAAATCATATATATTATATATGGTTTTGAAAAGATATTAAGAAAATCTCAATTTAATTGCAACTATGTACAAAAAAAAATTATAGGAAAAAATAAAAATGGAATAAAATGAGAAAGAGAATAGTTATTACTACTCCTTTAAGATAAAAAAAAAATATTTTTTTTTACAAGAAAATATCATATTTAAATTTTATTGAATGGCATTCAGATATTTATATTAAGATGAAAAATTATATTTTCAAGAGAAAAATTAATATTAAAAGAAAAATTTGCACTACTCATGTACAGAGTCATGCAAGATAAGATGAGTAAATTTTTTTTTTTAAAAAAAAACAATTTTTTTTTTTTTTAAAAAAAACAACGATTTATCATATTGTATAATTCATTTAATAATGTAATATAAAATAAATAATCAACTTTGCCATTGATGCCTAGTGTAGATGGTTGATGCTGAGACCATGAGACCGTGAGACAAAGAATCCCACCTATATTTGGGTATTATTTGATTATTTGTGTTGATACCAGCGATGACAATTTTGATTGAATTGTAGATATTTAATTTGATCCGATTTAAATGAGATAAATAATATTTCATCTGTTTAATAAATAAGATTAGTCAAATTTTTTATTTTATATTCGTAAAAGATTTGAATAATAGTAATAGCCGCCTCGAATCCGACTCTATTATATATATTTTTATTTTTTTAATATTTTATTTATACATAATTTATAGTTATGAAATATAAATTATATTATATAAATATTAAATATATATATATATTTGAAAAAATAAAAAATATATAAATGAATATATCCGAATTGTTCCACTTCACTATGAAACCGAACATGTATTTTATTATTAAATATATTAAATTCAAATTTTATGAAATTTATTTTAAATCCGCCGTATTGCTTAGTTTATTCTTTTCTTTCACAAATGTATTAGAAATGGATTGTTTTATATAAATATTAGTGAAAAGTATTTATAAACGAATACTATATTCTATCTACTGAAAAAAAAAATTCATATATATATTCTATCGATCCATTATTTTTTCAGTCATTGTATGATTGTCCCACACAAAACTTTCAGACTTTCTAAGTTATTTCAAGTAAATTTACAAAATAATGTATAAAATTATTATTATGTTATAAGTTTTATGAAGAATTTTATAAAAAAAAAATATTTTTTATAAATGTATTTAAGATATAAAATAATATGTAAAATCATTATTATTTTATATATTTATGTAGAATTTTATCATGCAAGTTATAAAATAATATGTAAATTATTATTATTTTATAAGTTTATGAAAAAATTATAAAAAAAAATTAATTTTTATAAAACTTAGTGAAGATTACATTTTTTTTTTTAAAGTAACCCTAGCAGATCTCCACAAAACAACACATCATATCACAATTTTTTGTGGTTTTAGATTCGAATTAGACCCACTTGCAGTAAAGAAAGAATCTGTCCGTAATGACAAACTCTATCATCATCATCATCATCATCAATGGAGGAGAAAAAAAGAGGCAGATGTCAATCATAACTTGATAAGGTTGGATTTCAGCTATCTACCACTGTTCAATGCCCATCCAATTTAATATATATCTGTTATCAATTATCAATATTACACTGGCAGAAGGCACAACCTATGCTTGCATTTTTTTTTTTTCTACATATATTTTATCCCAAAGTTGCTACTAATTCTTGGCCCCCTCCTATAATTTGGTTGGCAAAGAATTAATTCTTTATTAAGTATATTTATGAAAAGTATTCTCCCTTTTGTTAGTGCTTGATTTTAGAGCAGATTATTAAAATAATTAAAAGTGATATTTTATGTGATGTAATGAATGACAAGTGATTAATTAATTGGGTGATGTGTGAGTCTTTATGAATTGAATTGAATAGAATACAAGTAATAAATACCCATCTAAGTAATTACCTCTTTGCAGATGTCCAAATCACTAATGATACATTTCCTCATGTAGTATCTATTAAGTGAAAGTCGACAAATATTGTTAGGCAACTTGTTCAAGCTTATATATTGCTCTATTCTACTCTTTGAAGCAAATAAATAGAAATAATATTATCAAGTGCAAATTTAAATAAGCAAAGTAATATTGATATTCTTTTTAACTTGAATTTTTTTTAAGATTTATGGGTTAATCGAGTTTTATTATTTTCTTGATGCAGGGAAGAAATGGAAGAAGTAAAAGAAAAGAAAGAGATTGAGAAAGAGGAAATGGAAATGGAAGAGTCAGAGAATAAAAAAACAGAAGAAATAGGAAGAAACCAACCATGGACAAAGCAAATTACAATTAGAGGAGTGTTAGTGAGTGTAGTGATTGGAGCTCTTTATAGTGTAATAGCCATGAAATTAAACCTCACAACAGGGCTGGTTCCTAATTTAAATGTCTCTGCAGCACTTCTTGCTTTTGTATTTATAAGAACATGGACAAAGATTGTTCGTAAAGCAGGATTTGTATCAAAACCCTTTACTCGCCAAGAAAATACTATGATTCAAACTTGTGCAGTTGCCTGTTATAGTATATCTGTGGGAGGTTAGAGACTTTCATTAACTAATTAATTTTATCTTCTAATTAATAGTTAAACAATCTTTTTTTTTTTTCTATCTAATTAAATTTCTTATATAATTTGTGATTAAACAGGTGGATTTGCTTCTTATCTTTTGGGATTAAACAGGAAGACATATGAATTATCAGGAGAACACACTCCAGGGAATTCTCCAAGAGCTATAAAAGAACCTGGATTTGGCTGGATGACTGCCTTTCTTTTTCTAGTTTGCTTTGTTGGCCTTTTTGTATTAATTCCTCTTAGAAAGGTATTATTATTAGTACTTAATTAGTCTCTAATCTCTTCTTGCTTTAAAAAAAAAAAAAAATTGCAAAAGTGATGTTACTTTTCTTCTAACAAGATTTTGGACCCCATTATCATCATGGAGTCGTAACTCAATTTTTATTTTTTTATTAGTTCTAAAATAATAAATTGTGTTTTAAAATGGATTCTTATTAATTTTATTTGTTGTTGTTGTTGTTGTTGTTATATTCCATAGATCATGATAGTAGACCTGAAATTGCCTTATCCAAGTGGAATGGCAACAGCAGTTCTAATCAATGGCTTCCATACAAGAGGAGACAAGATGGCCAAGTACACTCCAAATTAAGCAATTTTAATTTCTTGGGTTTGTTTCTAAATTCTAAATTATTGAGCTTATGAATAATTAATTAATTAAATTACAACAGGAAACAAGTTCGTGGGTTCATGAAGTATTTCTCAATCAGCTTTTTGTGGGCATTTTTTAAATGGTTTTATGCTGGAAAAGAGGCTTGTGGGTTTTCACAGTTCCCTACTTTTGGATTACAAGCTTGGAAGCAAACGTATGTTCTTATTATTTGAGCTTGACGTATTAATTAATTTATTATTTATAATAATACACTGATAATTGTGTTTTTTTTTTTTCTTTTATAGATTTTTCTTTGATTTTAATGCCACTTATGTGGGAGCAGGGATGATTGTTTCCCATCTAGTGAATTTGTCTTTGCTAATTGGGGCTATCCTCTCATATGGAATTATGTGGCCACTTATTAACAAGCTTAAAGGAGATTGGTTTCCTGTGAATTTAGAAGATGAAGCTGACATGAAGGGCTTGTATGGTTATAAGGTCTGTCTTTCTATTTCTTTCTAACTAATTAAACGAAGTTTACATAAAAAAGCTTGTTTAATTTTTTCATTAATTTTCTTCGTTTCTTGGTCTACAATATAATTTTGCAGGTTTTTATATCAGTTGCTCTAATCCTTGGAGATGGGCTTTACAATTTTGTTAAGATAATGAGTTTTACAATCATCAATATCCATGGCAGATTAAAGACTAGGAAACTTAACACAGGTAAATTAAACAGCTTATATATAAATAATAAATCCAATGATTTATTGTTTTCCTTTCTTTTTGATAAAATTTCTTTTTCACAGAAGCTTTGGATGGCCAACAGAAGTCGCTTGATGTTGTGAAAAAAAATGAATTCTTCCTTAGAGAGAAGATACCCATGTGGTTAGGGTTCAGTGGCTATGTCTTCTTCTCCATTATATCCACAATTGTGGTTCCAATCCTTTTCCCTCAGCTTAAATGGTACTATGTTGTTGCTGCTTACATTCTTGCTCCATCTCTAGCATTTTGCAATGCTTATGGCGCTGGTCTTACAGACATAAACATGGCTTATAATTATGGGAAAGTGGCTCTGTTTGTACTGGCCGCATTGTCTGGCAAAGAGAATGGTGTGTTGGCTTCACTTGCCGGTTGTGGTCTTATTAAATCTGTTGTTTCTGTTGCCTGCATTTTAATGCAGGATTTCAAAACTGCTCATCTCACTTACACTTCTCCAAGAGCAATGTTCTTGAGTCAGGTTATGGGCACTGCACTTGGTTGTGTTATGGCTCCTCTTAGTTTCTTCCTTTTCTACAAGGCATTTGATGTTGGAAATCCAAAGGGAGAGTTTAAAGCTCCTTATGCACTAATTTATAGAAACATGGCAATTCTTGGTGTTCAGGGAGCGTCTGCTTTACCTCACCATTGTTTACAGCTTTGTTATGGATTCTTTGGTTTTGCACTAGTTGTTAACCTTACCAGAGATCTCTCCCCGAAGAAGCTTGGGCAGTGGATGCCGCTTCCAATGGTCATGGCAATACCTTTCCTTGTAGGGGCTTTCTTTGCCATTGATATGTGTATTGGAAGTTTAATTGTTTTCGCATTGCATAAACTCAAGACCAAGAAGGCAGAGTTGATGATACCAGCAGTTGCTTCAGGATTGATCTGTGGAGAAGGCTTGTGGACTCTTCCTGCTGCTGTTCTTGCTTTGGCTAAAATAAGCCCACCCATCTGCATGAAGTTTGTAGCCTCCTAGACAGATTTCATGAAAATAAAGATTCATGGACAGGGGAATCCATTATTCAGGAAATGGACTTTGTCAGTTGCCTTTGGATTGGCGAATTAAAACAGGATACAGTAGGTTGTTCCAGAGAGAGTTGTGTAACAAACTAATAGCCAACCAACCAGTAAATATTATTACTTCCCCTGTTTTCACAGGATATTCTGACTTCTCCACTGCACTTTTTTTTTGTTTAACATCTGTTCTTTAAGACTGACCCATGCTCTTCAACTAAACTTGAGAGTCCAACCGTGTGAAACCCACAACTATTGTGAGAGGGAACACCTGTACCATGTTCCTATCTAATAGTTTTTGCTAATTAAAATAAGTAACTTCTTAATCCATCACCATCGGCTGCAGATGTTTATTTATGACTTCAAACAAAACAGCGCATTGAAGTTTTAAGAGAAGGGGATCTCTGATCATTATTTGAATGGAACTTGAATGCCAATTCAAATTAAAGGAATTGAGTGGAATGGTAACATGTGCAGAGATCGTGTTTAAGTAAAGAACGTTCCTGCCATAATCTAAAGAAAACTTGTGATCTAAGTGAACAATTGCATTCAACTCATCTCATTTGTCTTCCATCATAAGTTTGAACAATAGCTCCTTATAAGCCCTATAAAACAGAAGAAATCTACACCTGATTTGACAAAACTTATGCTATGCAAAAATTCTAATAATGTAAAAATTTCTTATTCAACTGATCAAATCTAAGTACAGGAACCATAATCTTGACAACAAGTACATTGCACTTATCATGCATGTAATGAACAACCATAATCAGCCTGTGACAATACCTGCTAGGACTTCACTTTTACCCCTAGCATAGATTGTGTAAACTAGACGGATTGCATCAAGCCATCCATCTAGGGATTCCCATGAGTCAGCAACCTGAAGGATCATTGAGCAGGTATTAGAATATGGGTTCTTAAAGTGAAAAAGCAATGGATCCCATCCTTAATTTTTCTACCATAAAGACCTATCGGCAATCATTTTCTGGAGAAAAATATTAAAAAAAAAACTTTCATCAACCTCTTATTCTTGCAATACAGATATTGAAGGAGAAAAAGAGTCATGTTTAAGGTTACATCTTTGAGAAACAACATAAAAATCATCCGTGAGCTTCGCTTGACTATTTAATTGGCATATATTTCCCTAAAAGCAAATCATCCATCTTAATTGCATTTCAAAAGCATGTATTAGATTATCAGTTTCACTACAGAGCAAGTGCCAAAAGAATATGCCATCTTATTATTGCCAAGAGGGCAACTAATTAATTAGCTTCATCCATGTATGACAGAGCAAATGTTTGACAACTGTAAAAGTAACTGATACAAGTCTATATACTTCCTGATTTATACAAAGACTTCATTCTGATAATATATCACTAGGCCATTAGATCTGTTATTAAAGGAAATGTAATCTAAATAGGGCTACCGTTGCTTTTATGGCGGGATGCTAATAATTGTAATAGAAATGTGTGATAAAAGACGTGATCATTCATCCATCCAAAGGTAAAAATTAAGATGCAACAAAACATCAATATATTCAATGTATATAAATTTCAAAGTGAAATGAAAAACTAATGCCTACCAAGAAAAGTGGTCCTTGAATTGTATCAATGCAGAGGCCAGCACCAGGTGGCAAAGTCAGATCAGCACATGCTGATACAGAAACAATATCTGGAACATCAACTTTGATAGCCCGTCTGTCACTATTTGTTACATCTGGTCTACCAGAGAGGCTCTGAGGTATTTGCTTTTGCTCTAATTTGTTAACCTGTTAAGGAAATGATAGAACAAGAAAAGCATAGAGAAGATGAAATCATCGCCCAGCAGAAGTAGAGTTTCAATGAATCTCACACCAATTTGTTTGATTGTCAAATTAAATTACAAAAAAAAAAACCAACAGTATGGTTGCAGAACTTTCAACTATAAGTCCCACTCCAACTTGAGCAGGCCCTAAAAGGTAAAACTTTATTTGGTCTCCCCTCCAATCAGGTTATTTGAAATTTAACTGTGGCACTTGCTTTAACTCTCATTCTGAAAATGCTGGAATTTAAGTGATTTGGAAAAATTCCAGAGGATAATCAGTGGATAAGTGAACAGAGAATAAGTCTCTTCCACTGTTGTTAACACAGAAGCTCTTTTCAAGGCATCCAATTCAGCAAGGAGAATAAAAAAAATGAAGAGTATTTTTAAGACTGATACTCTTCAGCTGAAGGAATCACTCTCTCACAGATAACAATGATGATTGCATTCATGTGGATATTGAAGCACTAGCCATACATGTAAAAGACCTAGTGACTTTCCAGAATTATCTAGTGCTTTAAGTTCACAGGTGAACAAATAAGGTAGCTGGATTACTAGAGCTGTATTCAATAGTGTAAAAGCAGTAGTTGGACTATTAACCCTCCAGCTAACTTAAAGCAATTAAGCAACATATTTTGAAAAGAAATTTTAATTTCTTTTGCATGCACAACTGGAAAAGAAACAAATTTACCTGATGAAGCCCTTCATGATTTAAAACAAACTGTGATCTCTTCCAGTCACTATGAGGTGCAATTTGTTGCCCTGCTGGTGGTGCAGTCAGATACCCAACTTTAAGATATGGTAACGGTAACTGTCAACAATTAGTTCTTATCAGATTTTTTATTCAAAGAATGATTTCTTCAACCAGTTCTTGCAATAAACAATAACAACAGCCTTTACGCTGAATGATGATAATTTCATCAGCTGAGTCAATGTTACAGCTGAAGAATGCAAAATCACATAAAAGAGTAGCCAAGATCCATTTCAAGATACATCTAGTTTAAGAGTGAGGCAACAATGGTATGGGTAATTATCCAGTACATAATCGAAAGTTTGGTTTGGTTAAGTCACTAATCAACTAAGAAAAAGACAAATGCAGATTTCATAGAGCCTGCGAAGCATGTGTGCATCATCCCATGGATGAAAGGCCGGAGAAAATATTAAAAAAAAAAAAAAACTAAGGGCTGATCTCAAACATGACCTACCAGATGAGATATTCCATTAAGGACTTGCATAAGGAATAAGCATTTCAGGATTGAAAAATAAAAGACATTGTTTTAAAAAATACAATACTGACCATCGAACGCACAAGTCTCAAGGCACTGCTGTATACCTGTAATCATAAAATCAAAGAGAAACTTATTTTTCTATTCAAAATTATTATCCTCTTGCCATTGGAGAATGTAATATCGTGAATATCTACACTGCATCATGACCAAATATATGCTACACTTACAGAGTAATTTGGTTTCAATGCATGAGCAGCAGCAATGTAAATAGCAGACTGGCTATACAACTCATTAGGGGAAACATCTTTAGGATTGGTTGCAACCCCAGTTCTTAATGTGTCCTCTGCTAATCCATACTGCATTTAAGAACATAATGAATTTACCATAAATACTCCATCTAATTCACATGGGATGATAATATGATAAATTATTCATTGACTAACGAGTAAATAAGCAAAAAGAAAGAAAAGATAGAATCATGAAAATCTAAGTATATATTAAAATGACAAACTGACCAAAACAGTTCCAAGATTGTAGATTGCTCGGTGGAAATCAAATTGCAACTGTATTGCTGCACGAAACTGCATCATAAGACAAGAGAAAGCTATCAAAAGGACAAAATGTACCAATAGATTTTACTCTTGGGAGATCTAAGATGCCAAATTACTTTGCTTCTTATTCCTATACATTCATCAAAACAACCTGAAGTCTCCCAAGTAATTATTTTACCTTACTAATAGCAGTTCTGACAATTGTTTGCTTTTCGCGAGCAGGAACAATTGCACTGAGTTCCTAAAATTGCAAAAATAAAAGAATAACATTAAATCAAACCACCAGCGCTACGCACTAAAGCATAACCAAATTTGGAACCAGAAGCAATCTAAATTTGAATTAAAGTACCTGCAAAGCAAGTCCCCAATTGTTAAGAGCCTGAAACAAAATTTCATATGAAGTCAGAATCAATAATATCAAATAGACAAATAAAGTTAAAAAGAACATATGAAAACTTTATTGATTCAGGCTTCATATAAGAATATAAAAACTCAAGAATAACTATAACATACCTGGGGACTGTTCCAGTTAAGTTGGACAGCTTTTTCATAGTTTTTTGTTGCCTGCAAAATCACATTACACATGCCACTTCTTTAAATAGGATCTAATGCCTAATACAGACTGAAAATGAACAAAGAGTACTATCACAAGCATGCCCAATATGCTTAACAAAGGATAGCACAGAAGAGGGAAGGAATTTTGCGGCCAGTAACTTTCCATTGATGTCATAAAGGTCCCTTATTTTTAAAATTGACTACAAGTTTAATAGCATTTTAATAGGTTAATCTATGAGAAATAATTTATTCATCTCTTTCAGTTCTTCATAACAGCAACACATACAGCTTATCAAAGGAATACATACATACGTACACATATACATGGGTTTGTATATGTGTTTCTATTAATGAATATCAAAGATTTCATAGTCAACCTGCTTCCACAATTCTTCAGCCTCCTTTGTACGACCACGCATTTTTGCACGATCAGAGATTGCTATAGCCCAATTGTAAAATGCCTGTCAAGTAATTGTTCAACAGCACTTTCACATCAGGAGATCATCAATGCAGATACATAAGCTCATTAATGTATACAAAATACACGCGCGCGCGCACACACACACACACACACACACACATATATATATATATATATATACCTACAACACAAGAGATACATGATTTTTAAGGTGCTGAGGCTCATTAGCTATGCAAAAAAGCTCCACAATGCACAATCAATGGCAATTGGTGAGCACAGTACTTGCTTATTCTCTAATATGATTCTAATGCTTTACCAGGAAAGCAGAGAAAGACTAAAAGCTTGAGCTCTGCAAAGCTAGTTACAGGTTCACAGCTGCAACGGATGGCAAGTTAACAAATTTCATTTATTTGAACAATGCCATTTCTAATCTCATTTATCTATTGTGGCCAGTTACATTGCTTGCCATAAATTTGATCCACCAGACATTTCACAAGATTTTTTAGGTTAATGATATGCAAACATACATCATGAAGCGTAGGGCAAAGGCGGGTAGCCTCATCATATTTTTTGCAGGCCTCCTCAAGCAAAGCATCTTTAGAAGGTGAAGTCGAATCTGGACTA
Source organism: Aleurites moluccanus (assembly GCA_948193065.1). NCBI lineage: Eukaryota > Viridiplantae > Streptophyta > Magnoliopsida > Malpighiales > Euphorbiaceae > Aleurites > Aleurites moluccanus. The sequence continues at coordinate 89,231 of CANXYC011761675.1, forward strand.
ACATTATCTGCACTTTCCTGCAAGCCAAATGTTGATCAAGTCAACAGCAAAAAATTAAAAAAATGACTATATTGTAAAAATTTATTGTTTAGGATACAGTCCACATATTGAAGGTAGCTTTAATGCACAAAGTAAAATATGCTTGACCCTCTGGTACGCCATAAATAGAACTTATTAGAGTACATGCTATATGACACCATAAAAGACTATTCCCCTTTTCATATGCATACACGAGTTTAACACGAATGCATAATGCACAGAAGAGCTAAACAAGAATTCTGTAAACATTTTGTAGAGGAAATGCCTCTCTTTAAAACACTCACAGAACATAAAAGTTATGGGTAATCAAGTAAGCTGGTTAACAGAGATCCAACTTATTTGAAAACTAAAAATGAGAACAATGCGGAGAATGTTAGCATTATAAGAATCAAATGAGATATTTCAGACCTGAAGAACCAAAGCCCAATTGTATAGTGCATCATAGTCTTCTGGATTTCTCTCTATTGCACTAGCGTACCTACAAAATTTTGAGTAGAATTCATTATTTTGGAAAAACAAAGCTCCAGAACAACTAAAAATGTAGAAGGTATCTTTCCTCATGAATGAGCACAAATTGAAATACTTCAAAGTTTTACTTCGATTAGTTTATCTTAATCATATTTTTCTTATTCAATAATTTGTACGGAAGTAGTAAAAAGCCTCCGACATAAATTAATAGTTTCAAAAAAATTTCTGAAAGGTGTTATTAAAAATACAACGCAGTTGAGAATTTTTGTATGATGTTGTGAACATAAGTACCTCAAACTGAACTTGTCACTTTTTAGAGGGAGAATAGCAATTCAACAAAAGAAAATGGGCAAATGAAATTCCCATCCAAGTGGGCAAGAATTAAAGAAGTTACTACCTCCTGGCAGCAAATGTAAGAATTCGTTGGCGAGAATGACCTTCCTCATCAACACCAGTGACACTATTGATCAATTCCATTGCGGCGTTATTCTGCTCTGCTTGAAGATGTGGTGTGCTTATTTGACTGAAAGAATTGAAAAGCATAGAGTAGAAAAGGTAAGGCTTTTGCAGAAGGTAAAAACATTAAAAAAGAACTATAATGACATGATCACATGAGAAGATTTCAGTTACTATCATGAAACATAACACAAGGAACTACAATAGTAAAATAAGATTACTGGGAAATGGCCGGCATTACAGCTTACGTAACTTGAGATCCACTAAACCAATATTCAGGAAAAGCACCAGCAGTCCAGAGTAACAAGATTAGACAAAAGCAATGGAGGATGATGTGACCATTGTGACACTAAAGAGAGGAGAAAGAAAGAAACTTGCAATAGAAGGAATGGACAATTAACAAAAAGAAACAGCTGGAATAGATCAAGTTAAGCCCACAATTCTCTCTTGTCAAAATCACCTGTGGTATAATGCTACAATGTTCTTAGAATTGAACAGATAAGAGACATCATCATGCGGCTTCAATTATATGCAAAACTATTCCAACGTGATATCCTACTACCACGCGCGCCATTATTTCAATGCACCCAAAAAAAATGATGATTCAGAAATTTCCGAAGCTAACAGGTCCAGTATTTAAGGAGTAGCTATTCTAAACCAACCTCAACTAATCCTTAAAAACACAATTAATCGAAATTTAATTTCGTTTCATAGATTTTCAAGAAGATCAAATGAATAGTTCACAAAATGATTGAAAAAACTAACTAAACGTCCCTCATGTGAAATTACTGTATAGAAATGAGCATACCTTTGAGGAGTGGTGACATCATCTCCTTCTTCGTTTTTCAATTCGCTAAGCAATTCCCTCATAGTGAACGTTCGATTTCCTTCGTCTTTTCGCAGGTCAGGGAGTGCATTTTGCTCATTGGATTGAGTTTTTGCCACTTCATTTGATGGGATCGAGGCTTCTTTAGGCTCCTCCGCCTTGGGATCTACATCCGTTACTGCCACGACTGCTGATTCCGGTTCTGGTTCAGGTTTAGACGCTTCTTCTGGTTGAGGAATAAGAATTGGGTCTGGTTTTGATGCTGGTTCATGATCGGGTATAGGATTTGGTTCTGATACCGGTTCAGCTCCATTTTGCAATTCGGGTTCTTTGGTGGTTGGTGTAGACATTGCGGGAGAGTTAAGGGTTTTGCGAAGCAAAGAGAAATTGATAACTGTTTCCAAAGTTAGAACGACAGAGATCTGTGCAGACCGCAGAGTGAGGAGAGAAAAAGTACACGAAATCAAGAATGAATAACAGTTGTAATTTTTTTTTTTGGGTTGAATTTTCAGTTCTCGTTAGCCTTCTTCAGTGGTGGACTGGAGATAAATGGGCCTTGGAATAGGCTCAATAACAATTTCTCTGTTTGGCCAACTGTCCTTGCCCAACACGGAACAATGGAATGCATAAAAATTATCATGATTATCAAAATTGCATCGAAATGATTGGTCAAATCATAAATTGAATTAAGGATGGCCAATCAGTTTTTTTATTCATTTTTAAAGAATTGAATGAAAAAAAAAAAATCGATAGAATCAGATTAATTTTTTATTCGATAGGGTTAATTTTTTATTTTTTTTAAAATTACGTTATTTTTATCAAATAAAAATTACGTCGTTTTAAGTTAAAAGAAATTAAAAAAAAATTATAATTTTATTTCAATTTTATCCGACACCAAAATCATGATACCATTATATATTATCATATTACGTAGTAAATATTTGAATAAGTGCATAATTTATTATGTATATAATTTTTAATTTAATGTGAATAGATTGACACTATAAAAAATTATGAGTTTAGATAAATTCTTAATTTAGTTATAATTATATTATATTTATTTTTATCATATATATAATAAATATTAAATTATATATATATATATATTTAATTCTAATCTTCTAATCATCTATTTATTAGTTTTTTACCGATTTAATTCTGAAAAACATTAAAAATAATAACTCAACTTAAAGAAGGAGAGTGTATTTCATGCATTACAAAGTTAAGCACATGGATTTATAATTTAAGGATAAACATATATTTTTTTAAATAATAGAAAAAATAATTTGTATAGACTTCATAAAAGCCAATTGTATCTAATAATGATTTTTAACAATTTCTTTGTTTAACCAACCGTCAGTACCAACATGAAACAACGGAATGCAAAAAAATAAGAACTGAACTAAGTAAACTGTCGTCTCATCAATAAACTAAAAATTAAAGGATATGGATTGTTATTTTTTTTAGAGACGCTCCCAACTTAATATGTAAATTTTATTATCTCGGCATCTTACAAGTTATTATATAAAAAATTACTCTATTTTTTATTTTTTATATAAACGTTAAATAAGTTATCATAATTTGTCTCATTTTATATACTAAATAGATAGAACAATAAATCTCTACGTTTATATATTAAATGCTAATAAAATCAGTAGATTATATCAAAGCAAAATAATATAAAATAAAAATATTTTTCACAAATATATTTCGATTTACATTTTTCTCTGTCAAAATAAAATAAAACAAAAATATTTTTCATAGCGCCACAAAAAGTGATAAAAAAATATATAAATAGTGATGATAAGTTTAACTTATATCGTAATTTGCGAGATGCTGAAATGATAAAATTAACACTAATATTAAAGTGGAAAGTGTAGTATTACTCTCTTAAATTTTAGGCTAATCTCTATATTTCCAATTTTCAACAGGTAATGCAACGCTGCATGGATGTATTTCACTTATCTGCCATAAGCCGAGGCAATGACATTAGCAGCACAAACAAAGATTATAATGGAAAAGGTAATTACTAAAAGATCATTAACGTGACAATTTTACAACGATGCCACTATCACTCCAAGGCTTGTGGGCGGGCATAGCGTTCATAACTCCATAACCTATAAACAAATTTAATTTATCTATCAGATGCTTGCCTTAAGCAGAGTGTTAAAGTGATCTAGAGATACTTGGGATCTCCAAATTGTTCAATAAGAACAAAATAAACATGGCAATTAGTGAAGAATATCAAAAAATGAAGGCCAAAGCATGCAAAAGTTTTCCTAAATCTTGTCATGCAGTGAGATAACCAAGTCGTGTGCATCATCGAGAAGCTTCCATACATCTAATTGCTCTCCTATGTTATTGCAATCTTTCATGATCTCATCAACACTGCTATACTTCTCGATGATCAGCTTCCTCCTCTGCAATACACAGGCTGCTATAGCGTAAAGTAGTAGATCATCAGTAGGAGGGGCTCTTAACCTCATTCTCCCCCAAGCAGACTTTGAAATCCCTGCACATATTGCCACCTGGTCAGCCCACATCACCTCCCATAGGCACAATGTCTGCTCAAGGTTTAACTCCCTCCTGAGAAGAACCAACACCATCCTATACACAAAGAAGCAGTCCTCTGCTTCAAGCTTCTCCAGGTGCCTGTACAGATGGATATCCTTGCATTTAATTATCTTGGAAACAATGTTCAATTGCCTCCGGATTCCCACTTCATCGAGCCGGAAATTATGTCGAGCTTTTTTCATGAAGCCCACAAAGCACCAGAAGGCTTCATGGTCACCCTCAATCACTGCGATAATAGGAGAGAGTAAATCACTCATTCCCTGACAGTAACCAACCTCAGGATCATATAGTGCATATGCCTCAAGGATAGAAACCATGCGAGCAGCATGAAAAATCCTGCAAGGCTCCAAGTGATCATAATCCTTCAACCCAATACTCTCAGCCAATCGCCGTACCTTTAGTTCTGATATAGCAGCCTGTCTTGGGGAGTATATAATCCAATCAGTATTTGTCCGCACAGCATCAACTCGCATAATTCTCTGCCACGTTGCAAAATCTTCCTCTGTGTAGAATTTGGACTTCGTTTCTGCATAAGGAAGGGAATCATCCACTACAGGCATGTTAAGATCATTTTCCATTGTAACTTCAGTTCCAATAAAAGGTTCCATGTTTTCGAGTTCTTCATAGGAATCAGAGTAAGTAGAATCTGCATCACCAGCAGAACCATCTTCACAAGTGAGTATGCTATTGTCACCATCTCCTTCCAATATTGAGTAAGATCTATGAAAAGTTTGGTCATAGTCATCAGAATTGTCAGTCATTAAGCTACATCGATCAGCAAAAGATGTTCTCGTGATACTAACGGCATCCTCAAACTGAGGAGAATCCAAAACTTGACTAAATTCCCTGCTGTTCTCATTGCTGCTGGTTCCAGTAGTTTCCTTCGACTTAAAGCTCTGGCCACTGTGTTTAAGTTTTCGCCTGCACTGTTTCCGCAGATTCTCGTATTCTTTTCTGCGTTTCCAGTACAATAAGAACTTAGACAAGGGAAAAAACTGGCAAAATGCATAATGAGGATGAGGTGGAAAGAAAAAAAAACATAAATTACTAATAGCTTTTTGTAGTCAGAGAATGATGATACCTCCTCTGAGCTCTAATGTGATCTCTTTCTTCCTTAGAACTATTCAAATCATAGCTGTTGAAAAGAACAAGTCAGCCAAGTAGACAAGCGTGAATGGGTTCATGCTATCAATAGAAAATCCAGCACTATAAGATCAGAATCAGAAAAATAAAATCAATTGCAAGCACATCCTGAAAAGAGCAAAATGATAAATCTCACAAGGTATTTGTTACAGAAACAGTAGCATTTATTAGACAGTTAATGAACATATTGTTCTTGGCCAGACAATAAAAACTTTTCTCAACTAATGAGATTCCTGCATGAGTGGTTGAGGTGTCCGACATGAAATCTTTTCCCTCATTCTGTCCCATCCAGGGACATATCAATGACTCAAGTAAATACAGACAAATATCATCAAAACAAATTGTTGCCTATAGCTCATTTTAACAATGGCAGCTCATTGAGCAAACATATTGGGGTCCATCAAAGAAATGATAGAAACAAGTACATTTCAAAACCTAAATACTTGCAGAAGTCCAAAATACCAACAATAGTTCTAAGGATGAACTGAAGAAGAATAAAAAATTGCGTAAACTATTAATAACCTAGAAACAGAGTGGATAAGGAGGGAAATCAATAAACCAAGTAGGAATTAGTAGCAATCTAAATGACAATGCTTGCTATAAAAAACCCAACTAGAAATTCTAACAGAGATAGAAGATTGTGTCTTTTGAACAAAGATAATAATAATTGCTTGTATTGGAAAGCATCCCTTCATCAAATGAACATAAGGTTCTTAGACATTATAAAAATGAAACAGAAACTACTACATAAATGAAAATTCTCACACTCCAAGAAGAAATGGCCAAACTTCTGCTCTAATACTTGGATCAATGCCCTGCATTGGAGTTAAAAAGGAATGAGAACTACATTAGCAGTTAAAAATAAAGGACTAAGATCATGAGCAACACCAACAGACAATAAAGAAGTTGCAGTAAATCAATAACATACTCCAGTGCGGGCTTTCTTCAGAAACTTAACACCACCGTCACAAAGTTTTCCATCAAGTGTAAACAACCTCTTCCATGTTTTAGGGAGAAGGGCATGTTTTCTTCTTCTAAGGGTCCAAGGTGATTTGCGACCACTCCTGAAATCAAAGAAACAAAAGGATTCTGATCAATATATAAGCAATAATAATCATCCAAAAAAAAAAAGGAAAACGAGTGCACAAAAAAAGTACGGAACTTTGACATGCAATCTTGACAAGGGATTTATTAAATTCGATTAGATCCCATAATTATTGGAATGGGCAAGTCGGCAAGACTAATTACCAAAAAAAAAAAAAAAAACAAATTCTTCACCACAGAGCTCCTCTTTTCTCTCCCCCAAAAAAGGGGAAACATTGATCCTAATTACAAAATGAAAAAATTACAAAACCACATATACAGATATACGCCTAAATACTAATACTATACGTGTACAACCAACAAAGCCATCTAATTTAACTACCATATTAATTCAAAAAAATTATGTGTCTATGAAACTCAAGTTCTAAGCTTTAATTTCAAAATTTGAAAAACGAAAAAAAAAAAAGGAGACTTTTTAAATCCACTAAACTTCCCACTAAATTTAAGGTATTTGTACAGGGGAAATTTTTATTGAAAAAATAAATGAGTGTATAGAGATAGGAAGTTACCGATCAATTGAATCTGGTGAGGAAGATGAAGCCGAGGAGGAGGAGGAGGAGAAAGCAACTACTAGCAACACTGATCGCAAATGAACCCACGAGGAATTATTTGATGGTGAAGAAGATGAGGTGTGGCTTCGCCTCAGAGATTTTATTAATGATTTCTTTTCCATTAACATCGGTATTTCTTATCTAAATCTAGTTTGTTTGGCGATGACGATGAAGAAGATCTGAAATTCGGCTAAGGTTATACAACAACTTCTTAATCGTCAAGTCTTCGTTTGTTTGTTTTTTTTTAGCTACGATAATAAATTACGGTAGGGGTCAAGGCAAGACAGGCCATGACCGTCACGGCAATAGCTATACTGACATTGGAGGAAACCGCCGACTCCGACTCCGATTCCAATTCCGCTGCTACCTTTAGTTAACAACATCCATTTCTCTAGACCTCCACCGCCGCCGAAAGCAGAGAAGATCATTAACAGTAAAAATATAGTTAATGCCGTTGGTTGTTGTTGTTCCAGTCTCTGCATCACCACCATCACCAAAGTGAGAATCTTTAAGGACTAATTAGTCCTTCGGCGCTTTCCTTCTCTCTCTTTGAGAACTTTTTCCTTTTTTTTTTCTTTTTTTATTGAATATAATATATAAATAAATCGCTAAATTATATTATTTTATTTATTCAATTTTTTTATTTATCTAAATAACTCCTTAAATTTTTTAAATTTAATTCAAATAATACCAATTTAAACATAAAACTTAAATCCCATCAAAATAAAATCTATTTGAATCAAATTAAAAAATTAAAAATTTTATTTATATATATATATTTTAATTTAATTTTTTTTTTAATTTTTCATTATATAATATAATTTTTATCTATTTAATTTAATAAATAAATAAATTATTAAAAATATTATATTTAAATTAAATATTTTAAAATTTATAAAATTATAAATAATTTCAATTTATTTATCATTTTAATAATAAATAATGTGGCAGAATAATTTTCTAACATCATATTAATTTTAAATTTCTTTTATAATTAAATTTATAAAAAAAATTATTTATGATATAATCTTAATAATTAAACTCAAATTAATAATAAAATAAATAAATTTACTTACTAACTAAACTTAATTTTATTTTATTTATTAAATATATTAAATTAAATTTTTTAAATTAAATAATATTTGATAATAAAATTTTTTTATTTATTAAAATATATATCTTATATTTTATATAAATTTTTCAAAACAAAATATTTTGTACTTTTTTTATAATAAAATATTACAAAATATCTTGTTTTATATTTTATATAAATTAAATTTTGAAGTTAATCTACAGGACTTGATACAGGAGATAATAAATCAAAAGAGAAATCAGTTCTCGAAATGCATTTATCAATTAATTCATTTTGGTATCAAGGCCACAGGTGCAGGTATAGCTCCACCAGCCGCCGATAATTTAAAGCAAAATTATGAACACGGAAGAGAAGAAATCCTGATCTCCAAAAAAAAAATGACCCGAAATTGATAAGCAACGGCCAAAATCTATAAAAAAGAAAACCTTTTGCAAATGATTTTAAGAGGCCATCTGAAATTCCTATCTCATACAAAGGGAAGAAAAGCAGCAAAACAGAGCTAGAGAACAGTTACAGTTTGAAAATCCGATTAATAAGAAGTGCAGATCCAATAGCTAATCAATCTAAAGGCAAGATCTTTGGCATTTCCAGGAGAGAGAGAGAGAGAGAGAGAAAGAGAGAGAGAGGAAACATAACCTGTTAACAACAAGAACACCCAAGAAGAAGCTGGCAATATAAAAAATGGAAACCCATTTGGTGGAGACTCCATTGCTGGGCTTCTGAGACCTGCTCAAACCCATTTCAATCTAACAAGCTTCAGCTTAAAGGAAGTTTCCAATCAAAATCACTAACCCACTAAGTAATTAACTTCAAAATTTTATATTTTTAACCCTTTGAATCATGGGGATTTACATCAATCTACTAACCAACTAACTAATGTAGCAATGTTGGAGTTCCCCTCATTGAAGAAGTGGATAATTATAAACAAAGGTAATTTCTCTACCTAAAATCTTTAACCCTTTGTTTATTTTGAGGAAGTAAAGATAAATGAAAAGAAAATGAAGGAAATTGATTAAATTTTCTTGGTTTGGTTTGGTAATAAGTGAGAAAATAAAAGAAAGTGGGAGAAATTAGAATTTCTCGTACTGACTTTGAAAGTAATATAATTTTCTTTCTAAAATAGAGAGAAATATAGAGTTATAAAGTATGGTAGATTTTAAATTACTAGAATAGAGAGAAATATAGATTTATAAAGTATGTGTATATTTAGTACATCAAATAAAGACTAAAAGAAAAAATAAATAATGTTAGAGAAATTATAATTTTTTCTTTTTTTAATTTAATTTATCTTTATTTTCTTTGCATATTTAGGGGAAAAAAAAAGGACTGAGCACAAAAGCAAAAGTCAAAAAAGACAAGTCGGGTTATCATACGCAAAGAAGAAAGGTGGATTCTATTCTATTATCACATGGCCCCCCCCAAAAAAAATAAAAAAATAAAAAAATAAAAGGAAAGGTATGGGCCGATGGAAGGAGATTGGTGAAACAAGAACACTCATTTAAGCCCCTTTGTTTTGCCTTGCACTCTATATTCTAAAATAACTCGCATGAACAATGAGGTTTACGTTATTTATTTTTTTCATTTTATTAATATGGTCATAATTTAAAATTATATAATTTTGAAATTAAATATTTTAAATTAATAATTAAAAATTTAAACACAAAACGTATGTGAATGATATTTTAGGTCAAAGAACAGAAAAAGAAAAAGGATGAAAAGCCACCGATAGTAATGAGTCGGGCCGACATGGAATCATGGTGCTAGCAAAAGCAGATCCCTATGATCTTAATATTTGTAGTTGGAATTCTAACTACTTCTACTGTGTTAAAGAAAAAGTGAAGTAATGTTTATGCTTTTAATCATAGTTGTTTGACAACTGAAACAACCGAATTTATAGGGCCATAAAATTATACATTTAAGCTTTATTTTTTTAATTAATAATTAAAATTATATTTGAAGTTTTAATTTTTTTTTATTATTAAGATGAGATATTTAATAAATTTTTAATTATTAATATTTAATTTTTTGAATTGTTAATAATAAATAATTGTACTTACTAAATTAAATATGTGATAATATTTTATTTTTATTATTTTTAACAATTATAATACATAAATATTCTTTTATTTTTTTTATCTGTCATTTTAAAAATTCAATCATTTTTATTTTTAATTCTTCGTTTTAAATTTTTAAAATAATATTTATTATTTTATTTTATTTTATTTTTATAATATTTAATTAGAAAATAATAATTTAATTTAAGATAATATTAAGGATATAAAATTAAATAAATTATTTTAAATTTTATTAATAAGTATTTTAATATATGTGATAGATAAAAAAAAAGAAAAGAAAAAAATAGCATTAATAATAAAGTTAGAGATATTACTACACGATAATAACATAGTAAATAATGTCAAGCTCACCATTAAAGAGTAATCCTCATCATTCCCTCTTGCTTATGGTGCAAAAAATTTAATCATTGGACCAAGTGTCTAGTGACATGTAATTAAGAGTAGTGGCATTTACACTTTTTAAGTGCTTGTTAAGAATGCTTAGTCAACTTAATACTAAATAATTAACCTTATAAAATGTAGTTATTAATTAATTCAAATTTATAATTTGAAATTATTGATATTTGGATTTACAGCCATCAAAAGCTAGACATTAATGATAAGAGAGTGGTCCTTAATTTCTATTACTAGCACTAAAATGTTTGGAGAGTAATGTTGATATTTATGGCGTGAGTGATGGAAGCAATTAACATGGCAAGAATTATAGGTAGATCAACGTCAAAGGAATTTTTTTTTTTTTTTTTTTTGGGTGGGGGGCTCTTAATAGAATGGTAGTTGAATTGAGTTGATGATGTTTTTATTTTTGTTACAATATCACCAACCGATCATGCCTTTGCTACAGAATTCCATAAGTAATGGGCCATCAACTACTTACCCTTTCCCTGCAGAAGAATAAATCAAACAATAAATTATCTATATTATGAAGCATGTGATTTATGATCATGATTAAATGTCTTTTACCTTTTCTTTTTCCGGATGTATTAAATTATCAAATATTAAAAGCCTTTTTTAATTTGAAATTAAAATACATATTTTGATATTGTAAAATCTTCAAAACCTCTCATCTCCCTTCTTAAAAAAAAAAAAAAAAAAAAAAAAAAAAAAAAAAAAAAAAAAAAAAATATTTAATT